>VZUI01004687.1:0-31560 GCA_013401135.1 Cettia cetti
CCTCCCTCCCTCCCTCCCTCTTCTCTGGAGCTACTCCATCTTCCCGGGATGGCAACAGCTTCTCTCTGGGGATGCAAAGCAACCACTCCAGAAGTGCCAGGCAGGAGAGGAGGACAGAAGGGGCCAGGAAACGCGGAGGGCCTGCTGCCAGTGCTGGTGGTGGGGCTGAACGGAGGGGTACTGGCTGTTCAACTGGGTCTGCCCAGCCTGAGGAGGCAGCAGCACCCAGAACATGTGCCAAGACCCCAGGGGAGACATCCGATTTTCCAACCCCCCCGAAAGGCTGAGGCAGCACATGCCATGGGAGGCAGGCAAGGAAAACTCAGCCAGAATTTTCCTCCTCACCCCAGAGAGGTCCTGGCCTGCAAGTGCTGACATCCAGCAGCACTGTGGATGCTGGGGCTCGGGCACGGCCCAACCACAACCACTTCCTGCAGAGAAATGACAACAGCCCAGCCCTGGGGGTACCTGGCAGCTGAAAGAGGCACCATCTCTCTCAGAGCCAATTTCAGACTGGCTTGGCCTCTGAGCCAGAGCAGCTCAGAGCTCACCTGTCACACAGAGAGGAGCTGGGGCCAAGCCAGAACAGGTGTGCTGAAGGAAGGTGAAGGGAACAGGAAAAAGGAGTAGTGCCAGCACAGCCCAGGGCATTCACAACTCACAGGTGTCCTGACAGTTCTTTTATTGTCCTCTGAGCTACGTGGCAGCTCAGCCATGTCCAGCACAGGAAAGCCACCTCCTGCACCTGCCCTGGGAGGCAGCACCAGCACCTGTGGCGATACCAGCGAGTCCCACTCTCAGCCTCTTCTGTCGCTGCCAGCAAAGTCCAGTTCTCAGCCTCTTCTGTTCCTCTGTGTCTCGCCAGCACTGCCATGCTTATCCACTGCAAAAACCCTGCCTGCTCCAGGCAGCTCCACGGCAGCCACGGAGCCTTGGCACCAGCACAGAGCACACGACTGGCACGCGGGGCCGGGCTCAGCCAAACGTGCACCAGGGGGTCTCGTCTGTGTCACAGTCCAGCAGGACATTAAGGACGGTGCAAGGGGCTCCTGCCACGCTCAGATCTGTCCGTGACTCGATGCGGTACCTCACGTTGTTCAGGCCTCCCTCCCGATCCACCTTGAACTGTTCCTGAGGAAGAGAAAGACTGCTCGGCCCAGGCTGGAAGGGGGAAGCAGCCAGTGCCTGGGGAGGGAGGCAGAGCTGGCAGAGGACATGAGCAAGGAGGGCTCAGAGCACGTGGTGACCACAGCCCAGATCTCCCGTGGTTCCCCTTGACCACAGGTCTCACCTGCTTCTGCGCAGCGATGCGCTTCTGGTCTCTCTTCCTCCAGGCTGGGTCGTGCAGGTGCTGGAAAGTCTCGTATCCAGTTGTGATTCCAGAGGGACGACGAACCTGGGAGAAGAGCAGAGCTTCCGTAAAGCTACTGGAAAACTCCTGCACCTGCTGCTGGAGCGCGTGGCCACAGTGGGGGCCAGGTGAAGAGCCATAAAAAAGGGCAATTTCAAGCCAGGAGGGTGCAGAGACCCCTTACCTGGAGACCAGCTCCTTTGATACGCCGATAAAACTCATCGTCCTCCCGTCCCCATCCCCAGAAGCGGTTAGACATGCCATTGCACTGGAACAAAAGCAGCACCAGACCAGCCAAGGTTGAGCAAACTCCATGGCCTCAGAGGAGCAGACATCAGTCCAGCCTCCCCTGTCCTGCCCCCAGCAGCTCAGACCACAGGCTCTGTCCCCAAACCAAAACCAGTCCCGTCCCCACTTTCCAAGTTCGCTGTGATAATGTCATAGCTCCTGCTCCAAACTGCCCAGGACATCCTACCCAGGAGCTCACCAGCTCGTAGTGCTGCTTGGTGAGCAGCAGGATGCCACCCACGTAGGTCTTGTAGTGGTAGAGCGGGTGCAGCTCGGGGGATGCCACATGGAAGGGCCCTGCCTCGGGGAAGCTGTAGTCCAGGTGCTCGTTGAGGGGCAGGAGATCCACGTCGTGCATGGCGATGTAGTCGGTGTCGTTGCCACTCTCCAGGAAGCCCACGTTGATCAGGGATGCCCTGTTAAACCTGCCACGGGCCTGGGGGCTCTCAGTGCCACGCACAGCAGCTGCTGTCCCCACACATCCCTCTGCCACAATCATCAATGCCCAGTGTCTGACCGGTCCCCAAACAGGGACACATGCAAACACAGCATTCCATCCTGCAGCTGCACCCCTGCTTCTCCCTGTGCAGTGAGCTGGGGCAGCAGCATTTCCAAACACCCCATGGCCTGTCTTTGACTCCCAGAGTCCCCATATGTTTGCTGCTGCAGACCTGTGACACTCGGGAGAAAGCTGAAATACCCGAGGATAAAAGATTCTATGCTAAGATTCTATTCTTGCTAAAGAAGAAAGCAAACCACCACTTTGGCCATCTCTAAGCTCTAGAATAAGCAGCTTTGGGTAGAGCATCAGGCACTGCCCCTGACATCCTGCTGCCCTGCTCCTCCGCTTCTCTGCAGGACCCTCCCAGCACTGCCAGAGCTTCGGGAAGGGCCCCCTTGGCACAGGGGAACGCTACCTGAAATGATCCACTTGGTTGAGGATGAAGATGTGGTGGCGGATCCTCTTCTTGCTGAGGAAGCGGTGCATGTAGGGCACGAAGGCCAGCAGCTCCTCGAAGCGCTCTCGGAAGGGCACCAGCAGCGCCAGCCGGTGCGGCCCCCACGACGGCTCCTCCTCGGGCGGCTGCAGCGGCGCGGGGGGCGGGCAGGGCTGCCGGGGAACCCCCCGGTGCTGCCCGCCCGGCGACGGCCCCTCGCCCGAGCAGCTGAGCTGCAGCCAGAGCAGCGAAGCGAAGCCCAGCAGCAGCGCCAGGAGGAACAGCGGGAAGGCGGAGAGGCGGCCGGGGAAGAGCCGCAGGAGCGGAGGGGACCTGCGGGACGGCGCGGGGTCAGCGCACGGGGGGACCTTCGCCCCCCAACACCGCGATAGCATCCCCCGAGTGCCCCTACCCCCGGTACCGCCCCCCCCGAACCCCGCCGGGCTCACCCTCCGCCGCGCAGCCGGAGCGCGTCCCTGCGGCGGGCCGGGCCCATGGCTCTCGCCCGGCCCCGCCGGCCCCGGGACACGCTGGCTGCGCCCGCCGCTCCCCCTTCTCCCCCGGAAACACGGCCCCGCTGTCTTCCGCCGAAGGGGCGGGACGGGGGAGGGATCGGCGGCCGGGGACATCCCCTCCATCCCGCCCCGCCGCCACCCCCCCGGCCGGGGCTCCTCCGGAAACCGCGGGGACGCCCCATCACATCCTCGGCAGGTGCCGGCGAGCACGGATCCCCGCCTGTAGGTCCTCTGGGATCCTCCCAGGATTGCCTCCCTGCACCCCCACCAAGCTGAGTCCCAGTTCCTTCAGCCCCCACACCAGCACTCCCCCTCCTCCCTCCCAGCAGAGCCCCCCTTCTCTCCCCCTTAGACAGAGCCAGAGCCACGGATGGTGTCAGTCCTTTAATGCCCACTCGCAGCCCCCTCCCCTCAGCCCCTCATGTTCACACCTGCCCCAGGCAGCACAGCAAGTCCCAGCAAGGCGGGGGGAGCGCTGGAAAAAACGGGGAGCAACTTCCAGGCTCCCCCCGACAGCTCCGAGGAGCCAGGGGGTATCACCGCCCTCAGTCCAACCCGCGGGAGGCCAAGGGCCGGGCGGGGGTTACAGCCAAACAGACAGGTAAGAAAATACTTCTGGTATTTCTCAGAAACAGCATTTAGAAACCACAGTTTTTTTTACAGCTCCCCATAAAAAAAGATGGGTTTGGGCACAGGTGCTCCACTAGTAGAAACGCTTGTTCCGCTCCTGGCGTTTCTGGAAGACCACGGCTCCCACCACGGCGCAGACAATGATGCCCAGCAGTGCACAGAGCAGCAGCAGGAACACCTTCCAGCCTGTCAGCGGCCCGCTCCGGAAATTCCCTGTCGGGTCATCCACGTTGTCTGCAAGGGAAAGAACAGCTACAGAGACCAACAGAACCTCGGTGCCTGTGGGGTTTTGCCCGGTGTCACGCCTTCAGCGCCTTCCAGAGTCCAGCCCTGACAGCCCAATCCCCCACAGGAGGTTCCCAAAGCCCACAGGCTCACCTTTGGGGGATTTAAGGAGGCTGACACGAGGCTCGATCTTGGTCCAGTCAACGGTCTCATCTTCTACAGGGTGCTCCACCATGAGCTGGAACAGCTTCATCGAGATAATGTCGTGATTGTCTGGGGAACAACCATGAGCACCAAACACCATCAGAAGCTCTGAGATGCCCACACACTTGAAGCACCCCTCAGACCATCCTCTGCCAGGTCCAGTCTCCTTCCCTCTCAAGCCACCCTCATCCCCAGGTGTCAAACTCCAATCCAAAGCTCTCATTGCCTCCTTTCCCCAGCCACAGGTCCCAAAAGGGTTTCGAGAGCCCGGTGAACAATTCAGAGAAAGGAAGCCATGGAAACTATCCAGTGTTACAATCACAGAATTTTTAGGGTTGAAAGGGACCTCTGGAGATCTGACTTCCCTGCCAACACAGGGTCACCTAATCCAGGCTCCAATCACCACAAGTTCCCCTGAGCAAAGCCCTCTCTCACCAGAGAGATCTCCAGTGCCAGCAGAAGCACCAAAGAAGTACCCGGTTGGCAGCTGCACCCCTGCGATGTCGATGCAGTTCTTCCATTCGTTCTTGTCTTCCACATCAGTCATCACCTGCAAAACCAGGAGAGGGTCACACCAGGAATGTTCAGAATCATGGGACAGGGTCCAACCTCCCTGTTCAAGCAGGGCCATCCCAGATCACACAGATTGTGATTCATTCATATCTCCAGTGAGGGACACTCCACACCCTCTCCAGGCAATCACTTTTGGCATGCCATTAGTGCCTGGCTGCACCTCCTTTGGAGCTGGAGGCAGCGAGGCAGTGGCTGAGCCTGGAATACCATCTCCAGCTCCTGGTGGAGCCAGCCCTGCCCCGCCTGACGTGCAGAACCCCCCGGGCCTCACCGTGAGGCGGCCGCGGGAGTAGCGCACGGCCAGGAAGGTGTCGTGGTTCTGGTTGCGCAGGTCAGCCGAGCACCCGGCCAGCTCCGTCCAGCGCCCGTCCTTGCTGTGGTCGTAGGTCAGGGAGCCGTTGTTGACCATGGCCGAGATGTAGGGGAACACTCGCTGTGGGGACAGGCAGCACGGAGCTGTGGGAGCTGTGGGAGCTCCCCGGGGCACGGCCAGAGCTGCAGTGCCCGCAGGGAGCGGGGTGGGAGCACGGCACGGCAGCAGGGCCACGGTCAGGCACGGAGCACAGGATGACACCACGGCTGCTTCTCCACCTAAAGCTGCTTCTGAACCAAGCCACAGCTGCCTAAAGCAGAGCCAGCCTTCCTGACCTCACATTTCAAGACTCTCATCCTGTGATTCTGTGAATAAACCCACCCATGGCCAGGGCAACCAGACTGTCCCACACTTGCAGAGTGGCTGGGTAAAAATCCCAGAATCGTTTAGGTTGGAAAAGACCTCTAAGTGCACTCAGTACAACCTGTGACCAATCCCCACCTTGTCAGCTAGCCCTGACTGCCATGTCCAGCCATTCCTTGAACACCAGAAGTGTAAGAACAGAGCACAAGACCCAGAACGGACAGAAATCTCACATAAGCAGCAAAACCACACACAAGGTTGTGTAATCAGTGGATTACCTACACCAAGAGATAATCCACTTGATGCTCATGGCAGGAATTCACCTCCCAGGAGCATCAAGACAACAGGGAGATGGGTCATTTCCAGCTGCTTATGACCACAAACACAGAGCAGAACAGAAGATGATCCCAGCCCTCACAGGACTGATCTGTCCTGTGGCCATGGGGAATTCTGGAGCAAAAAGGCAGCCCAGGAGTTTCTTTCAGACACACACAGGTTGCAAACAGAAAGGGCAGAAACATCATGGAATGAGTATCCAAAGCACAGAGGTCAGGGAATGACATTCAGGATGAATATTAGCAGGTGGTGCTGGCTTCACACCAGCTGTGCCTGCTCTCCTGTGCAGAGAAGATGCCTTGGTAACATCTGTGTAGCCAAAAGCAGCACAAGAAAGAGCAAGGAGCTTCTTATCTCCATTAATGCACACAAACTCTTCTCTTTATCAACTCCCAGGATAGGAAGAGAAGACCATGCTCAACTAAGGAGAGACTTTTCCTTGGATCAGGTGAGAAGCACTTGGAGCAGGAAGGGAACACCTGCACAAGCTGCTGGCATCACTCACCTCTGTTGCCTCATCATTGGGATAGGTATCAAGGAAAATAGCCAGTCCATGGAAGTTGTCCTTGCTGCCAAAGACAGGACCTGGAACAGGGCAAGAGTGGAGAGAGGAAGAGACTGAAGGAGGTCAGAATTTGTGCTCAGAGAGTTCTGAGCTGTACCAGCTGCTCACTGCCAAGCAGGTGGCTGAGGGCACCTGCTGCCCGGGCAGAAGGCATGGGACACGTCAGCCCAGCCTAGTGAAAGCAGAGCAGGGGAGCTCCCTGGCCAGCTGCCTTCCGGGACAGGGCCCGTGTGCTGCGGAGCCGCCGGTCCCGGCACTGACCTGGCGTCAGGCGTTCCTGCGTGTACCACAGCGCCAGCCCATCCCCGTGCAGGTTCTTTTTGCCGGCTCCGTGGATCTTGAAGTGGACGTGGAGCTCCCAGTCCTTAAGGAAGCAGGGCTGTGGGAGAAACCCCAGCGGCGTCAGGGCATCAGGCGGCAGGGCCGTCCCGAGCCCCCGCCCGTCCTCCCCGGGCTCTCACCACGCGGTTCCAGATGGAGCCCTCCCGACTGCGCTCGTCGGGCGTCAGGCGGACGTACTGGCTGGTGACCATGGTGCTGCCCTGGAAGTCCCACAACGGCATCGCGGCGGAGCCCGCGCCTGCAAAGGGGAGAAAAGAGCGCGGATCAGCCCGCGCCGCTCGCGGGGAGCCCTGCGCGTCCCCCCGGGCCCGCGCTCACCCTGGTACGGCTTCATCAGCGAGTGCTCACGCTTCAGATGCTCGCTGTTGCCATCCGTGAGCTCGGCGGGCACCGGGCGCGGCCCGGCCAGGGCCAACAGCAGCGCGACCGCCGCCACCAGCCCGCCCGCACCCGCCGCCATGCTCCGCTTCCGCCTTCCGGCGCTCCACCCTCAGCCCCGCCTCGCAAACACAACAGCCAATTACAAACCCGTACTCCCCGTGGTCCCGCCCCTAGGCTTGAGTGGCAGCACTGTCCGCCTATTGCAGGGGGAAGGGCGGGGCCGGCGGGGCGAGCGGCTCCCGTTGCGCTGAGGGAGGCGGCGGGAGGGGGCCGAACGGCCTCCCAGCGTGCGCTACGCGTGCGAGGCGGCGCGGGGCGTGCCGGGAGATGTAGTCCGCCCGCCTTCCCGGGGCCGCCTCACGTGCGCGGCTCGTGCCGCCCGCGGGACACGTGACCCGCCCCGATTGGTCCCGGGAATGGGAACGGGCTCGGGAACGGCTTCGGGATGGGCCGGGACACGGCCTCGGGAAGAATGGCCCCGGGAACGGCCCCGTGGGCCTCGCCGGGCCGTAGGGTAGTGGGTCTGCACGGGGCGCAGCGCCGTAGAGCAGGAAGGACAGGCCGAGGCAGCGTGGAGGTCACAGCAGCTTTATTGAGGGTCGCAGAGCAGCCCCCGCCCCGCTCCCGTAGGTCTCCCCCGCTCCCTCCGCCACGGCAGCCGTGGTGGCCAGGGAGCGGAATCTCTCAGCCCTCTGGGTGGGCACCTCTAGCCAGGCGACAGCAGCCCCGGCTGGGACACAACACCCGTTCCGGGGTACAGGGACCCCTCTGCGGCACAGAGCAACCCCCACTGGCACCGGGCAAGGAGATCCCTCCATTGGTGACTGGTCCTGCCTTCGTGCTTGTCCCGAGTCCTGTGTGCACATGGGGACTCCTGTGGCCAGCGAGAGGTGCTGAACGGAGGCTTTCCCGAGGCAGCTGCCACAGCTGGGGCAGCACCGTCCTGCGGGAGCACAGGTGGACGCTCGGGTGCCTGGCAGTGTAGCCAGCACCGTGTCGGGGTGCCCGGTGTGCCCAGGGCAGTGCACGGGGACACTCAGGTGCCTGGCGGTGTAGCCAGCACCGTGTCGGGGTGCCCGGTGTGCCCAGGGCAGTGTGTGGGTCACAGCAGCCCCTGCGGGGTGTGACAGCAATGTGGATGGACAAGTCCTGCACAGGTTCTCATGCTGGAGGTGTGCAAGCCCTCAACAAGGTGGGACATGTGCTTCCCTCCAACAGCAGGGGGGCTGCAGGGGAGTCGGGGAGTGTGAGGAGCCTGTGGAAGCTCAGGATGCAGGGAAAGGGGAAATCAAATCATTAGTGGAAGAGTGGGTGGGAAAATCATCCAAACATGGCAGTGTGAGGCTCAGGGCCCAGCCGAGGGTTGGCCGTGGTGTAGGGACCTGCAGCTCAGTCCCGTCTGGCACTTTGCAGCTCTCACTTCTTCCTGTTCATGATCTGGCTGGAAATCCAGTTCATCCCATCCTGGAGGGAAGAAGGATGTGAGCACAGGCCCTCTCCCAGCTCTGCAAAGCCCACAGGCCCCCATCCCTACCTGCACCCCTTCCCCAGACAGGGCCGAGCAGGCCTGGATCTGCCACTCCCGGTCCCGGTAGGTGTGGAGGCTCAGCCCTTCTGCGATTTCGGCTGCGGGTGCTGCAGTCACCAGGTCCTGCTTATTGGCAAACACCAGCAGCGGGACCCCCGTGAGGGTCTCATCCTCCGTGAGCTCTGCCAGCTCCTACCAAGAGAGAAGCTTCTCCCAGGGCTGCTGCCCTCCTCCACGGAGCTGCCCAGCCTGGGCTGGACACCTCAGCCCTCCAAATGCCTCATCCCTTCTCTCTGGTGCTCATTGCAGATAAAGAAGCTGTGAGGTCTTGACATTCCAAGGGAGAGAAGCTCCCAAAGGAGCTTCACCTCCTGGAGCTCCATCAGCCCAGGAGCTACATGCAGGGCTGTTTGAGGACTGAAACCCTCCCAGCACCGAGAGCCCTGGGCAAAGGGCAGCTGCAGGAGGCTCCTGGCAGTCCCGAGCTGTCTGGCACACCCACACCGCCGTCTGGTGCTGGAACAGTCGGGGCTGGCACTTGGAGCCTCACCTTCCCCTCTCAGAGCTTCATTCCCAGGGTTTGTAACTGAATCTGCTACTCATAAACCTTTTTTTCTGGCTGTATCACTAACCTGGTGCTGGAGGGGTGGGATGAGGGCTGGGGACTGAGGGGTCACTTTCACCAGGGACTGTCACTCTGTGCTTGGCACCCTTGGAGCATCCCAGCTCAGGGGGAGCTGCTGGGCCATGCAGTGGGGGATCTTTGACTGCTGATCTTGAGCCTTCTCACAGAGCTCTGGGGACAGCATGGCCCCCCACTGCAGCACTGCCCCACAACTGAGAGCAGTTTGCTTCCCCCTTATCCCCAAAGAGATGGTGCCATACAGATCTGAGCCCCAGGACCCCAGAGCCACCCCTCATCAGACCACTCGTACCTGCCCTGTCTCCTCAAAACGCTTCTGGTCGGCACTGTCAATGACATAAATCTGCCGTGGGGACAAAAGGGACAGTCAGGGGCTCCTTCTTGCCCAGTAGCACAGCCCTTCTGTGGGGCCCACAGAGCATGCACAGGGCTGGGGGTGCTGCCACACTCACCAGCAGGTCTGTGCTGCCCAGATACTTCTTCCAGTACGGGCGGATGGAGCGCTGCCCCCCAATGTCCCAAACATTCAGCTTCAAACCGTGCGAGTGGACGCTCTTGATGTTGAATCCCTGCACGGGGACACAAACCCCGGCATCACCCAAGGGATGGGTGAGACCTGAGCCCTCCACTGCTGCCCGTGGCCCCCAGCAGCACCTACCTGTGTGGGGGTGATGGTGCTGACCTCCTCGGATGCCAGGCGCTTCAGCAGCGTTGTCTTGCCGGCGTTATCCAGCCCCAGCAGGACGATGCGGAGCTCCTGCTCCGGCGAACCCTTCAGCTTCTGGATGACGGAGAGCAGCCCCTGGGGGCAGGAGGGGCTAGGGGAGCCCTGTGGGGTGCTGGCTCCCTGCAGAGCACCCTTGTTTGGGAGGGGGGCACACTGGTGGCTTTGGGTACTTTGTGTCTATGGCCTGAGCAAACACCAAGGCCCAGCTCCCAAAGTGTTCAGGCTTGGGGCGACCCCACAGCAGATCTGCCCAGCCACAATTCCCCCATTCCCGGGTGTGCTGTCCCAGCTCCTGGGCACGCTGCGGGGACATGCCTCAGGCAGAGCCCTGCTCTGCCCGGCCCTCCTGGCACCACCACTGAGAGCTGGTGCTGCACACCCCCCCCGGAGCCGGCGGGCTGTCACCGGACCCCGCTTACCTTCTGCACATCACCCATGGTCTGGGAGTCGCTCCGGCCCGCGGCACCACCTGGGGAGCTGCCGGGGCTCGTCCCCAGGGCCCGCCGGCGGGTGCGTGACTGGCACGCTCCCCCTCCCCGGGGGAGGAAGAGGATTACGGGCTCTGGAATTAGCTGCTGTTCCTCCATTTACCCACAGCATTAAATAATGCCCTCGGCAAATCCTTCAGCCAGCTGTCGCCCCGCCGTCGCCTACCCCCGGGATAAACCAGGTCCCCCCGGGCTGGGGCACTGGGACACAGGGCATCCCTCTCCCCATGGGGCAGGGGTCCCAGCCTGGGAGGATGCTGTGCCCAGGCACAGGGCTGACGCAGCCTCCCACACTGGGATAGCTCATGTTGAGGAATCACCGGGACCCACAAGCTGTTCCCTCGCAGGGTGGCTGGAGAAATTGCTGAGCCTGCTTGAGGCCACGTCAGCGACTGCCACAACTCCCCACTGCTGCCCAAGGGAAACCACCAGGCCCTGGAGCAGGTTGAGGGCTGGGTTGTCAGCAGCTGGAGCTTGTGGATGACACAGGACAGGGGTCCAGAGGGGCTCAGACACATTCCCCAGCAGCCACCCCCAACCCAGGTGGGGTGAGGGGCTCATTGTTCTCCGTTTGGATTCAGTGCATTAATAAAGCAATGTCTTTGATTCCTGCATGCTGCAGTTTCGTCCTCAGATCAGGTTTCCCAGCAGAGAGGTTATCCTTGCGGTGAGGACCGTGAGTCACGCACTCTTGGAGAGACATTTTTATTTATAACTCTAGTGGCAAAGCCAAGCCAAACAACACAGCCACACTCTGACAAAGGGGAGCAGCACGATCATCCCTCACCCTGCTGCTGCTCCATGCAGTGGCAGGGGGCAGAGGGGAGCCAGAGGTGCCACCCTCTGTTCCCTCCACCCAGAGACCCTGCCAGGACTGTGGCTGCTTGTGGTGCTCTGCTTTTTTGCCTGCTCATGGTGGGAAATCTTCATTTTTTTCTGCATAGATCTGCACCAAACTTAATGTTAGGGTTCTGATTTTGATAGGTTAATCACCCACCTTTACGTCCCCATTATTAGCATTTTCCTGAGCGGGTTGCCATGGTGCTCTGTGGTTTATCCTGCACTGTTAGTTACTGAGATTTCCTAACAAATAATCTTAAATATCCTCCACTGGTTTGTGGTTGCTGATCAACATGGAACCCCGACCTTAGGAGATGGGCAAAACTGCTTAGGCATCAGTTTGGTGACTCGGAGCTGCACGTCCACTGCTCCTCTCTGCCAGGTCCTGCAGGCACGCACAGCACAGGCAGCCCTCCCCAAACGCTGGCCCTGGGGCCAGCCCCAGACCCTCTGTGACCAGGGCAAGTGGCAATAGGCTGGTGGCAGCGCGTGCTGGGCCTGCTGATGCCCCCCTGCCCCCCACCCCCTGTCCTGGGGGGATGCAATGCCGGGAGAAGCCCCCTCAGGTTGCCCAGGCTGCGGGGAGGGGGGACAACGGGGTGGTGACCCCAGGACAGCACAGCCGTGCTGGGAATGGAGACTGGGATGTGTTTGGGAGCAGGGATGCAGATGGAGACGTGGTCACGGATGTAGATGTGGATGGAGACAGGGACAGGGATGTGGATGGAGACAGGGACGCAGACGGGGACGGGATCACGGCTGTGGATGCAGTGGGAGGTGGGGAATGAATGGGATGGGGATGGGAAGCAGGGATGCAGACGAGAATGGGATAACGGATGCGGACGCAGATGGAGGCAGGGACGGGGATTGGGACGGGGACAGGGACGGAGATGCCCGGCGCCGCGGCTGCTCCCGGCCCGGAGCTGGAGCTGGTGCCCACCGGGGCGGTGCCGGCGGCGCGGGGCGGGCGGGCGGCCCCGCTCCCCCCGCTGCGGTCTCGGTTCCCATGGCGACACTTCCTGTGGGAGCCGAAAGCGGTAGTGTGTTAGTGCCGGGAGCGCCGGGCCGGGCCGGGCCGGGAGAGCCGCGCCGCCGGCCGGGGATGCTGCGGGGCCGCGGGCCGCGCCCGTAGCGCTCCGGGCCGGGCCGAGCCAGGGATGCAGGGCAAGGGCAAGCTTCTCGTGGTCCACAACGGGCGCATGGTGAGTGCCCGGGGCGCCGGTCCCCATCCCCCGGGGCGCCCGTCCCCATCCCCCGGGGCTGCCCCGGCCGGGGGCGCGGCGTGGAGCTCGGTACCGGGCAGGCGGGTGATGTGCGGGATTGCGGACCGGGCGGGCTGGGGCTGTGCAGTGGATAACGGGCAGACAGAAGGATGTATGGAGTCAGGAAACAGGCAGGCGGGAGGGTGTGGGGCTTCTGGGCAGGAAGGGCAGGACGGGAATCCAAAGCAGGCGGAGTTGTAGGAGGTTTTTAGGGCAGGCGGCAGTGTCTGGGGCTGGGTAACAGGCAGGCAGGCGCGTACGGGGCTGGGGGAGTGAGCAGCAGGGGTTGGGCAGCATTGCGAGTGGGGATGTGTGGCACTGGGTGATGGACAGGCGGTGAGGGATGGGGCTGGGGTCACAGGAGTCGGCAGCGCTGGTGTCCGTGGGGCTGGGCGGGCATGGCAGGGCTGTGTGCGTGTGGGCAGCAGGGATGGATGGGGAGGAGCAGGGAGCTGGCAAGAGAGAGGGACGTGGGACCGGGGTAAGAGACACGGGAGAGGAATGTGGGGTGGGGTAGCAGGGAAAGGCAGGGGTGGGATAGTGGGCCTGGCACGGAGACAGTCGGGGGGTGTGTGGGGTAGGCCGGGGGGTGCGGGGCTGGCAGGCTGGGGGGGCACGGGCAGCTGGGTCAAGGGCATCACTCCAATGTGGGCACCACTTCAGTGTGGCCCCAAGCAGGTGATGAGAGACAGCACCGTGCAGAGTGTGGGGCTGGGCTTTGGCTACGGAGGCTCTGCCCCTCTCCCTGCTTGCTGTGGGTCCTTGGCTACTCCCTCCCCAGGGCTGCTCTCTGTGTGACCCAGCGGGTGCTGCAGGACACCCTGGGCTGGCAGCACCTGGTCCCTGCCCTCCGGTAGCTCCAGACTCCAAGGAAGAAGGGAACAGGCAGTTTGCCTGCCTGGGGCTGTGGTTGTCCTTCCTTCCCTCCCCTCCTCCCCTCCTCTTCCTGCTTCTCTCCTCCCTTCTTGCCTGGGGTGGCAGGGTTACATCTGATAGCATCTGCCCTTTCCCAATTGCTGGCCTGCCCTAGGCCACGGAGAGGTAGGAGAAAGGCTGCACCCCCTTTGTCTGCTCGATGCCCTGGCTTGGAGTCCTGTGTCCTGCCTCTGCCACAGGGCAGGTAACAGCAGAGCAGTGTTTATTGGCCGTGTCTCTTGCTCTGGGCTCAGACTGGGCCTGCCCTGGTGCTGCTGCCACTCCACCAGGCCAGCAGGTGCCACGTAGCCCCTCTCACCTCTCTCCTTTCCACTCCCACAGGGCCCGGCCGTGTCGGATGGAGGTAAGGCTGCTCTTTGCCCTGGGACAGGAGGCCAGCATCATCTTCAGGGGAGGGGGAAGCCCACAGGCAGCCTGGTGCCAGGGGCAGGGAGCCAGCAGACAGTGATGTCCTGTGTCAGCACAGGCTGTGCCGTGGGCGGGTGACAGGGCCCCCGCAGTGCAGGGCTGAGCCCTCTGCCCAGGACTGGCCATGGCCCCCCATCCCTCCTGCATGGCCTCTGGTGCCTGTCCCTCCTTTTGGCTGCTCAGCTGGCACTTTGGGGTGCTGGGGGCTGAGTGGTTTCCTGAGGCAAGGAGAACCTGGGCACCAGCCAGCCCCAGATTCTTTGAGGGAGTCTGTCTGTCTGTCTGTCTGTCTGTCTGTCTGTCTGTCAGTCTGACTGTGCACTGGATATCTCAGATGGTTTATTTAACTGTCTTGGCCCCAGTTACTCGTGGTTTAGACCACCAGGAGGATAAGTACAGGGAGTCTGGCAAAGGATCAGCCTGATACACCTCCTCTATTTTCCTGCTTTGCCAGGAGAGCACTGCTTCCATATCCTCACCTTCTCTTGCAAATGACCCCCTGCTTTCAGCTGCACACCAGTCAAACCAGTTCCAAAGCTGGGGTTGCCCCTGGGAACTTCCATCTTTGTGAATACATGGTTACCCTGGGGTTTCCCATAGTGGGGTTTCCTCCGAGCTGAGAGCTGGAAATGACACTTTCTGTGCCCTCCACATGCTGGGTTTGTCCCTCATCATGGCCAGAGGAATAGAGAAAGTGGGTTCAGGGACCCCTGCCCATCTTCCAAGCTTCCCTCCACTCTGTGTGCCCTCTGTGTCCCCCTCCACTCTGCTTTCCCTGTTGGCTGGGTGCCTTCCCCATGGCTGTCTCACCCCAGGAGATGAGTCACAGGTGGAGTCATGCTGACACCCGGGGTGGGCACTGCACTGGCAGGGAAAGCTGTCATGCCAGGATGTGCCAGCTGTGGTTTCCTGGTGCTCAATCCTCCAAGGATGCCACCGTGATGCTGCTCATGTTCCCTCCCCAGCACTCACCAGGTCTGATCCAGTTGGGGCAGGTGGAGGGCTGCTGGTGCTGGGGGGTGACACTGGGGGACAGGGAGACTGCCAGAACTGACCCTTTTTCTCTCTCAGAGTTAAATGCCTCCCGGGCCCGTGGCAGCAACCACAGTGTGAACAGCCTGCCAGCCCCACCAGCCACGTGTGGATCCACACAGGGCTCTGTGGTCAGCTGGGCTGAATCCTTTGAGACGCTGCTGCAGGACCGTGTGGCCGTCACCTACTTCACTGTGAGTGTCACAGCCCAGAGCTCAGCCCCTGCTCCCATCCACTGCTGGACACTGACTGTCCCACTGCCACAGTGCCACCAGGCCAGCAGATCTCTCTGCCCTGCAGGAGTTCCTCAAGAAGGAGTTCAGTGCTGAAAACGTCTACTTTTGGCAGGCGTGTGAGCGCTTCCAGCAGATCCCAGCCAGTGACACACAGCAGGTACCAGCTCTGTGCAGCTCTGGTCACACAGCTGCTGGGAGGGATGTGGGCAGAGCTGTCCAGCCTGTGTGTCCAGGGCAGACCCCTTTTCTGGGGGGCTGAGCAGGCTGGGGGCTCTTGCAGAAGGAATAAGGAGATGGATGTGATGTGCATCTGAAAAGCCACAGCTGGGACTGCCTGCCCCACAGAGCAGGGTGTGATTCCCCAGCCCAGGACTGCCAGAGGGTGGAGAGTGTTTCTGGGGGGACAAACAAGACCAAGGGCAGAGCTAGACAGGGGATCATGGGGACAGAACCAGGTGGCTGCAGGGGATGCTCCCTCCCTCCCTCCTGGTGTGTTGTGCCCAGAGCTTGGTCCTGAAGTCCTGGTATTGACCTTGTCCTGGGGCAGGTTGGTTCTTCAGGGCTCAGGTCTTTCTGTGGGGTGAGCAGGGGGCTCCCCTGGTGTGGTATAGAGGAGGAGGTTGCTGGTCTCAGCCTGGCCTCCTGTCCCCTCAGCTGGCCCAGGAGGCACGGCGGATCTACGATGAGTTCCTCTCCAGCCACTCGGTCAGTCCTGTGAACATTGACAAGCAGGCCTGGATTGGGGAGGACATGCTGGCCACACCCTCCCCAGACATGTTTCGCACCCAGCAGCTCCAGGTATGGGCAGCACCTGAGCTCCACTCACAGGATAGAGGCTGTGGAACCACCCCACGTCACCCAGCATCATTGCTGTCACCGTGGGGCTGTGCCATGGGGCAGTGGCTGGAGCCTGTAGGTGTGCAGGGGTCTTTAGCACACACATCCTCCCTTTGCAGATCTTCAACCTGATGAAGTTTGACAGCTACACACGTTTTGTGAAATCCCCGCTCTACCAGGCCTGCCTGCGGGCAGAGAGCCAGGGGCAGCCCCTGCCTGACCTGCGGCCCCACTCCCGCAGCAGCAGCCCCCCTCCTGACCTCAACAAGGTGAGTGAGGGGGAATGGGGACATGTCCCCCTGGTGCTGGGTCCCTTCCCTGCTGCTCAACCCCAGGCTGAGGACAGACAAGCAGTCAGGGGACCAGGGAAAGGGAAGGGGAAACCTCAGGTTGTTGCCGTGTTGAGATGCTGCTCAATTCACCGCAGAAGTCGAAGCTGAAGCTGGGCAAGTCCCTGCCACTGGGCGTGGAGACAGCGGGCAGTGGTGCCAACCGCAGCCCTCACCGCTCCTTCAGGAAAGGAGAGCGGCGGGAGCCGTCCTGGGCAGGTGGGTGCTGTGCTGAGCAGGACACAGGGGCCACGCCACCCTGAGGGGTGTTCATGTCCTCACCACTGTCCCTCTGTGTGTCCTAGAGGGGGGAGAAGGTGGCAGGAGTGCCATGCTGTGGAGGGAGTCCCAGGGCTCACTCAACTCCTCGGCCAGCCTGGACCTGGGCTTCTTGTCCTCGGCCGGCACAGCCGCCAGCCCCTGGGCAGAGGTGAGTCTGCACCACACCAATCCCAGGGCACCACGCTGCCACTGCCTGGGCTCACCCCGCCACATCCCTCCCTCAGGGCCAACAGAAGAGCCTGGGGGGCAGCGAGGCAGAGCTGCCAGCCAAGCCCATGAAGTACTGCTGCGTGTACCTGCCCGACGGCACGGCCTCACTGGCCTCTGTCCGGCCCGGCCGCTCCATCCGGGACATGCTGGCAGGGATTTGCGAGAAACGCGGCTTCAGCCTCCCCGACATCAAGGTCTTCCTGGTGGGCAATGAGCAGGTAGGGCAGGCAGGGGGGAGCAGGGTTTCTGCCAGCCAAACCGTCCCTGTGCTGAGACCACGCTGCTGGCTCTCTCCTGATGGTTTGTCTCTTGCAGAAACCCTTGGTGTTGGACCAGGAGTGCTCTGTGTTGGCAGACCAGGAGGTGAAGCTGGAGAACAGGATAAGCTTTGAGTGAGTGGAAGCTTTGGGGCTGATGTGCCTCAAATCCAGTCCCCCAGGCAGTCCCAAGTGCTCTGGCTCTGCTCCTGCCTGCAACAACCTCTTCCCCCCCTCTGCAGCCTGGAAATCTCCTCCCTCCACAAGACCATCCGCATCACAGCCAAGTCCACCAAGCGCATCCGGGAAGCGCTGCAGCCCGTGCTGGGGAAGTACGGCGTGAGCGTGGAGCAGGCGCTGCTGCGGAGGGTGAGGCTGGGGCCCCAGCAGGCACGACCAGCCCCTGAGTTTGGGGGGAGCCCTGGGCTGGGGGCTTGGGCCGGGGGCTGCTGGCTGTAAGTAGGAGCCTGTGTGCTCCTAGAAGCACTGGTTTGGGATGGGCACGCCACTGTGTGCTAGGTGTTGCCTGTGCTGGCCCAGTGGGGTCTGGCCAAGCAGGTCCTCAGCCTGGCTGCCTTTCCTGTGCCACAGTGATGTGACACTGGCTGCTGTTCCTATTGCAGCAAGGTGAGCCAGCCACCCTGGACTTGGAGAAGCTGGTCAGCACAGTGTCTGCTCAGAAACTTGTCTTGGAAACACCAGCAGGTAAAGTGTCCTCCCTCCCAAACCATGTCCCCTCAAGCCACATCACCCTGAAGAGCACTCAGAGGGTCAGGCTGTTTTCTGCTGGCCATGGCTCCTGCTCTCTGGGACAGGGCCAGGACCAGGATGCTGGAATGGGGCACTGAGCATCACTTCCCTTGCAGACGTGCGAGTGATGGGGAGAGCTGAGGCTGCGGCTGCCTCCTCTCTGCTCTGGAGTGAGGTGAGCATAAAGTCCCACCAGCCCTGGTCAGAGATGCCCTCACAGCTGCTGTCATGGTCCACAGGGAAGCTGGGCCCTGCTGTGGCCCCAGCACTTGCCACGGGGCTGGGCAGTGGGTGCCAAGGCAGGAGCCAGGCTGTGGGAGGGTGATGGGGACACAGCCCAGGGGAGCGCTGCCTCCTTGCCCCATGGCTGAGGCCTGGGCTGCTCATTGCAGGAGGGAAGCCCAACAGGAGCAGAGCCTGACACACGGTGGGAGGTGCCCTCCTCCTTCTCCAGGCCACAGTCTTCAGCTGCCATGAACCTCAACCGCCGCACATATGACCTGGAAGGTGAGACCTGGCATCTCTGAATCCTGAGGGGTTGGGGCACAACACAAGCCGAGGGATGCAGAGCCCCTGGTGTGCTGGGGATGGGTGCAGGGTCCCATGAAGCTGGGAATGGGCTATGGGGTCTTGGGGTCTGACGTGGAGCAGGGAGAAGGTGCAGGTGCTGTGCCTGGGACACGTTCAGGGTCATATCAGGTGGAGAGGGCAGCCGAGGTGCTAGGACAAAGCCCCAGTGCCTGGCTCAGGTGCATGATCTGCATTTCCCCAGGGCTGGTGGAGCTGCTGAACCGTGCCCAGAGCTGCCGGGCCAACGACCAGCGTGGGCTGCTCTCTAAGGAGGACCTGGTCCTGCCTGACTTCCTCCAGCTCCCCGTGCAGGATGACAGTGCCTCTGAGGGGCCAGCCCAGCCCAGTGCCCCTCAGGCTGGCTCCGAGGGAAGCAGCTGCCCTCAGGAAGAGCCTGCGCTGGCTCAGCCTTCGTTTGACCACAAGTTCTGATAAGTCCTGCTGCACGTCCACACCCGGCATGTGGCACTCCCAGGCCATGCCAGGGTTCAACAGGGGCCCGAGAGCCCCTGCCCTGCGCCGCTGACACTGCCCAGACTGCAGATCCATCCACGTCCTGTCCCAAACTGTCGTGTCGTGTCGCTGTGAGTGGCTGAGCAGCTGCCATGCCCCTCTGTGGGGCCACATCCCGGTGCACATCAAGGGAGTCCTGTACATAGTTTGAACCCTCGTTGCAAAGCACTTTGCAACATCCCGTGCATGCCTGGCTGTCCTGCCCAGTGCCTCTGCCTGCAGCAGAGCTGCCTGCCCAGCACATCCTGCCTGTGTCGGGCTGACACAGTCCCACTTGCTGTTTGGGTGGGGAAAGCTCCCTTCCAAGTGAAGGGTGTGCAGGATAGACAGGGTGGGTGGGGAGGAAAGGCAGGCTCGAGTCCTGAACTCCGGTGCTGTGAGCAGGCAGGGTCAGGAGAATGTGTGCCCAGAGCTCAGAGCCAGATCCAGTCCTGGCCCCGTGGGAACAGGGCTGCCCTGTTGCTGATTTGCAAGTCCACCCTTCCTGGGGAGAGTGAGCACGGCCCTGCCAGGCTGTGCCCCAGGCAGGTTGTTACGTCTGCATTGCGTGAGCGTGGCCTGATCCTGCCCCGGCAGCACTGCTTGGAGCAGGGCACATGGTTCCTGCCCCGGGCAGACAGAGGCAGAGCCAGCAGATGGTGCCAAAAAAGCCTTCCTCCTCCCTGCTGGGGATCCTGTGCGGGCGGCTGCTGAGGGACAGGCGGGAGCAAATCCCCATATCCCCCATCCCCACTGGGGCTGTGGGTGCTCAGCCTTCCAGGACAGCTCTGCAGCACCCCTGGGTGCTGAGCACCTCAGCCTCTGGTGTGTGGGTCCCCAGTGTGTGCCCAGCCTGTCATTCCTGCCAGTGGCTGTGCTGGGCTGTAGCCTTGAGCCTCAATGTGCCAGTCCTGGCTGTGTGCTGCTGGTCCCCATACCCAGCGGCCCAGTGTCCCCAGAGGTCCCAGACAGAATCTGTGACGGAGACATTCCCCTGACAGCAGCCAGGAGATCCCTCCACATACGTGCCAGACCCTTCTTGGCTGTGCCTTGGGTAACCACGCCATCACCACTGCCTGGCCAGAGGCAGAGGTGTGACCCAGGGCCCCCAGGCTTGCCCAGAGATGGGGGCATGGCCACCCAGCCCTATGCTGCCACAGCCAGCTGCAGCCCTGTGGCCTTAGTCAGAGCCCCACTGTGTCTCTGTGATGCTGCTCAGTTCTGTCTGTGATGTGGAACCAGGGGAAATAAAGAGCATTGCCTGGATGTGCCTTTCTTTCCTTCCTCTGTCATCAAGGCTGGATGGTGCTTCTTTCTCCCAGCAGCAATGTCCCCTCAACCCCCGCTGCCCCACAGAGCCTTCCTAGGGCCATGGCAGAGCTGGGAGCCCTCTGCTCCAGGGCCACCCTGACTGGCAGCAAGGGGCAGTGCCAGGAGCTTGTTTTCCCAGCACTGCTGACGGAGTACGGGAAGCTGCAGGGCCGGCATGGCCAAGGACTTCAGCCTCGACCCTGTCAATGAGTGACAGCCAGAGCTGCCAGGGCCTCACTGGGTTAATGATTGTGGGGGCAGCTGGCCAAGAGCCCCTGGGCATGGGGCAAGTGCGGACACCAGCCTCCTGCACTCTGGCTGCACACCCCTGGACAGAAGGGTGCCCAGGCCCTGCGGAGGCAGGACACGTCCCCTGCTGTGGCATCTCCTGGGCATTCAGCTCCATCAGTCTGTGACTCAGTGGAGGTGGCTCAGTGATGCTCCAGCAGTGGCACAGGTGTCCCTGGGCTGTCCTTGAGTGCCCTGGAGTATCCAAGGGATCTTCCCTTGTTCTGCCCATACATTTGCATCTGGCTTGTCATGGTGATGGGTTCTGGCAGCGTTTAATCCTGGGGAAAATGGGATGTGGCAACTGAACACCTTTGTGCCCACTCCCACAGGCACAGGGCTGGAGGAGCCTTTGGCCACTGTCTCTCCCCTGGACAGTTGTGGACATAAGCTTGCTGGGTGTCTGGTGGGTGGATGGAAACTTGGCTGGAGGTGTGTAAGCAGCAGGTAATGATAAACAGGGACGAGGAGGTGGTGACAGCAGCACTGGCCTTGCTCCTCTCCTGCCCACTCATCTCACATGCTGGGCAGATGTGGTGCCAGGGAGATGCAGGTTCTGCCCCACACAGCCCTCTCAGCGCTGCTGGCTGCCCCACACTGAGCTTCTGGCACAGACAGAGCCTGGCTGTGTGCCACCATCACCACCAGCAGCAGGACATGAGGATCACACTGATCATCCGTTGGCATCATCCGTCTCCAATGCCTGGAGCGAGGACATTGTGCCCTGGGCGGAGATGAGGGCACAATGAGGGCACATTACCTCATGGCTGATGCTGTGATGACACAGAGGGTGCTGGATATGTGCATCACCTCTGGTTTGTGATGCCCCAGCAGCACCAAGCCCTTCTCCTCCTCCTCCTCCTCCTCCTCCTCTTCCTCTTGTGCAGTGGTTGAACCACTTGGCACCAAATGATGGAGAGCTGATCCTCCTCCAGCATCACCTCTCGGGCACTGGGCTCCAGCAGTGCCCCGGCTTTGCTCATCACCGCAGGGGCTGCTGCAGACCCAGACCCCGGGCCGGCGAGGTGGGGGTGCCTGCCGGGGCCGCGGTACCCCGGGGGCACGTGCCTCATCCTGCCCCGGGGCCGCAGCTGACCGGGATGTGGCGGAAGTTACCCATTAACTGCAGGAATTTCTGGGGAGGAGATGAGCAGCGAGAGGAGGTGAGGGGCAACCCGGGGCTCCTTAGACTTTGCTCTTGGCGTGTGTATAAAGGGCCGTGGTGCCCCACAGGCCATTTCGCTGGAGGGACGCGTGGATGTGGCATGTGGAAGTGGCACTGTCCTGAGTGTCCGGCCAGCCCCAGGTGAGCCGGGCCCTGGGCAGGAGGAGTCCCCTGCCTGCCAGCCCTGCCTGCCCTGCCTGCCCTTTGGGAGCTTGCTGGGGTGGCACAGCAGCAGCTGGCGGTCCAGGGGACCAACAGACGATGGAATGGTGCTCCTCAGTGGTGCCAGGGATTTGGGGGGACGTGGCAGTTGGTGCAGCACAGCTGTGGTGACACACGGCCACCTCTGCTCAGCCTCAGCAGGAGCGATGCTGCCCTACCAGACGGAGAGCCCAGTCCTGCCCGGTCGCTGCGCAGTGCAGGGAGGAAGGGTTGTGCACGGGCCACGCTTTGCCTACTGCCCCAGCCCACAAGGTAGGTGCCCCCAGCCCTCCCCCTCCTCCTTCTCCTTCTCCTCCTCCTCTCCTGGCTCAGCTCTGCTTCTGGCCAGAGCCTGGCCCAGGCACTGCTGGGCTCTCCTCTGCAGGAAGATCCCTGCAAGGACAGGGCAGTAACATAGGTGCCCTCCCTCCCCAGTTCTGCACCGGCTGCCAGGTGCCCACAGCTGCCCCTTCACCGTCAGTGCTGTGCCTTGCCCTGACCATGGCTTCTCCTGCCCCGGCTCCCCGGGGCACCTGCGAGAGGGCCGGGAGCGGTACGAGCTGGATGCACTGCCCTGGCAGGGGCACCACCTGGGCTTGGACGAGCTGCAGAGGCCAGGTGAGACCCTGCAGGTGGTGGGGGTCTCACAGCACCTGGGCACCTGGGGCACGTGGGGTGCCAGGACTGTGGGGTGCCAGGATAGGAGGGGAGTGCTGGTGGAGAGACCCTCAGTCCTGGGATGATGTGGGAAGAGCTGAGGGTCAATAGGACAGCTGGCACAAGGCACTCCAGGGTGGGAGGAGATGGAGGGAACGCTGGGACAGGTGGCATAGCTAGGGACATAAGCTCTGTGCTGCCAGGAGCCATGAGAGCAGCATAAGGCTGTAGGAGCCTGGGGAGCCAAGGCCATGCCATAGCAGGATTTTAACACTCTCTCTTGTCTTGCACAGAATTCGAGTGCTGGGCCAGGGTCCAGTCCTTCTGTGTCTCCCTTCTAAAGGTGCCCCTGATGTTCGGGTTCCTGTACCTCTTCGTGTGCTCTCTGGACGTGCTCAGCTCTGCCTTCCAGCTGGCTGGAGGTAGTGGGGTGCAGAGATGCCTGGGAACCTGGTGGCACTGGCAGTACCAGCAGCCTGTGCTCACATTCTCTTACAGGCAAGGTGGCGGGGGACATCTTCAAGGACAACGCCATCCTCTCCAATCCAGTGGCTGGGTTGGTGGTGGGCATCCTGGTGACCGTGCTGGTGCAGAGCTCCTCCACCTCCACCTCCATCGTTGTCAGCATGGTCTCCTCAGGATGTGAGTTTGCCCATGAGGCCTCTGGGGACCTGAGGCTGAGGGAGAGGATGGCTGGATGGGGTCACCCTGAGCTGGGCCATGCAAGGCTAGCAGGTCTCTCTGTCCCCAGTGCTGGAGGTGCGCTCTGCCATCCCCATCATCATGGGCTCCAACATTGGCACCTCGGTCACCAATACCATCGTGGCCCTCATGCAGGCTGGTGACCGCAGTGAGTTCAAACGGTGAGAGCTGGATGGGTCAGAGGACATTTCTGGGGCTGGGGGCTGCTCCTCAGGACCACCTCATGCCAACAGGCTCCTTCACTCTGCACAGGGCCTTTGCCGGTGCCACGGTGCACGACTGCTTCAACTGGCTGTCAGTGCTGGTGCTGCTGCCACTGGAGGTGGTGAGTGGGTACCTGCACCACGTCACCCACCTGGTTGTGGCCACCTTCAACATCCGCAGTGGGAAAGATGCCCCCAACCTGCTGAAGATCATCACAGAGCCCTTCACCAAGCTCATCATCCAGGTCTCCCCAGCTGTTTTGTTCGCCAGCGTAGTATGCTGCAGGCTGGTGGTGATGTCCCCAGCACTGGTGTCCCTTTGATGATGGTTGTATCCAAGTGTCCCCAGGCTGGCAGTGGTGTCCCCACGCCAGTGAAGATGTACACAGCCTGTGGGTGCTGTTAGCCCCCAGGTGCCCTCTCCAACATGTGTGTTGTTGCAGCTGGATAAGTCTGTGATCACGGGCATCGCAACAGGGGACGAGAGCCTGCGCAACCGGAGCCTCATCCGTGTCTGGTGTGGCCCTGCATCCCCACAGGTGAGGGGCCTATGGCCCTGCTGGGGCCACCAAACAATCCCACAGAGGATGGCTGGTGGGCAAAGGCCGGCTGAAGACACTGTGGAGCCAGCTGTAGCCCACCTTCTCCCTGCAGACGGCCACTGTGGGGCTTGGAACCCCCCCAAACTGCACATCCCCCAGCCACTGCAGCACCAAGGGCATCGAGGTCCTCCACAATGTCACAAGGCAGAAGTGTAAGTGGGTGTGAAGGGCTTGGGCAGGGTTGGGGCACAGGGCATGAGGCTGGGGAGGGGCAAGTGGGGCTGGGAGTTGTACACGTGATGGAAAAGTGCTGAAGTCATGATGTGGGGCAGGGCTGTGGGAGATGTTGCACTGGGGTCCAGGTGTGGGGCTGTCTGTGGGGGCAGGTTTGTGAGCAGGGCCGGGCCAGCCCCAGCCCCTCGCCCAGCCATGCTGTGGGGCAGGTGAGCATCTCTTCACCGACACACCACTGCCTGACCTGGTCGTGGGGCTGGTGCTGCTGGCCGGGTCCCTTGTCGTGCTCTGCACCTGCCTCATCCTCCTGGTCAAACTCCTCAACTCCCTGCTCAAGGGGCAGGTGGCCAAAGCCATCCAGAGGGTCATCAACACTGGTGAGTAGGATGGGGACCAATGCCACATGGCCACCCATGTCCATCTCTACCTGCCATCCTCAGACCTGTCCCTGGCTGCCCCTGAGCCCCAACCCTGATGTGTCCATGCCCATGTCCCTGTTTGTGTCCATGCCCATGCCCGTGCCATGGCAGACCTCCCACACCCGCTCAGCTGGCTCACCGGGTACTTCGCCATGGTGGTGGGTGCTGGGATGACCTTCGTGGTGCAGAGCAGCTCTGTCTTCACCTCGGCCATCACACCCCTGATCGGTGAGTCCCAGCCATTCCTCATCCCCTGCCACATGCCATCCCCTGGCCTGTGGGTGCTGAAGCACTCAGAGGGACGAAAGGAGCTGTGCCTCCTTGGGAGAGCACGGGGATGGCGCTGCCAGCAGCAATGGGACGGATGGGGTGCCTCTCACACAGGCCTGGGGGTGATCAGCATTGAGCGTGCCTACCCACTGACCCTGGGCTCAAACATTGGCACCACCACCACTGCCATCCTGGCTGCCCTGGCCAGCCCGGGGGACAAGCTGGCCAGCTCCTTGCAGGTACAGTCAGCCCAGAGCCACGGCTGGACTGGATGGGGTCACCAGGCAGGGCAGGGGCTGGGGGAAGCCCACGTGCCCGCCCTGATGGGGATGCCATCCTTGCAGATTGCTCTGTGCCACTTCTTCTTCAACATCTCGGGCATCCTGCTGTGGTACCCACTGCCCTTCACCCGCCTGCCCATCCGCATGGCCAAGGCGCTGGGCGAGCGCACGGCCAAGTACCGCTGGTTTGCCGTGCTCTACCTCCTCACCGGCTTCCTCCTGCTGCCCTCCCTCATCTTCGCCATCTCCATGGCGGGCTGGCGGGTGCTGGTGGGGGTGGGCACGCCCTTCCTTGGCCTCCTCGTCTTCGTGGGGCTGGTGAACGCGCTGCAGGCACACAGCCCCGGGCGCCTGCCCAAGTGGCTGCAGACCTGGGACTTCCTCCCCGCCTGGATGCACTCGCTGCAGCCTCTCGACCGCGTCATCACCCAGGCCACCCTGTGCTGCACCGACCGCTGCCGCAGGCCCGAGGGCTGGGAGGAGCACGAGGGTGCTCTCTGTGACAAGGCCAGGCTGGGGCTGGACAACACTGCCATCTCCTACCCCGAGGAGATGCCCAACTCCACTATGCTGGTGGGCTCCCCTCGCCCACTCCCGCACAGTGCCACACGGCTGTAGCTGGCAATGCTCACCTGGGCTGCTGCTCCTGTGGCTGCTGGTGCTCACCATCCCTGCTCAGCTGGTGTTTAATAAAGGGGGAGCACCCACACCCCTGTGTGTATCTCTTTGTGTTCTCCCTCTGCAAATCCTGCTGTCACAGGTACCCACACCCACCATGCTCCCCATTTCCCACACACCATCATTGCTCAGCCCAGCTGGTGCTGGGGACACACCAAATACTCCTGCTTCTGCTGTGGGGCACATGGTAATGATGCCACAGCTAAACCCCGAGATCTGTAGCCACCCATACTGAGCCGTTACAGGCAGCATCTTCTTCCCCCTGCCTCGTCCCTGAAGGGCTGAGCTGGCAGGGTCCGTGATGCCCCACTGGGTGCCACAGCAGCATATCAGTGAGTGAGGCACGGCACGGGGCAGCCAGGCAAGGTCCTGGGCTGCCGTGGTGCTGCTGGGCTGGGATGAGCAGGTTGATGACTCGGCATGGGTGAGCAGTGCCCCTGTACCACCAGGCACCCTCGCACCTGTGGCTGAAGCCCTCTGCCAGGGTGACTCTGAAGGGAGCCCTTTAAGTGGCCATAACAGCTTCTCCCACTGCCCACAGATGTTTGGGTTCCTGCCAGTGATATCGGCCCACCCTTCCCTCCCTCTCTCCCTCCCTCCTTCCCGCCCGCCCTCCTCCGGACTGGGACCAGCAGAGCCAGCAGCGCTGCCGTGAGAGCCTCTCCGTGTTCCCAGCACCACCGCTGTCCCGCATGCTCAGCCGGGCAACCACAGGGCCAGGACGACTTCGCCACCAGACCGGGTCAGTGCAGGAGTGGTGGCAGCCGGGAGAACCCCCTGGGGACTCAGCGATGCCGGGGCTGCGCCCGCAGCCGCTTCGGGACCGGTGAGCAGGGTGGGGGAAAGCCCCATGGGGCTTCATCTGTTTGAGGGGCCGGGCCAGCATGGAGCCAGCCAGCGCCCTTCCCAACACCTCCGGTAACGGCAGCGGAGCCGGCAGCGCCCCACACTCACCCGCAGCTACGGGGCTCATCTTGCTGGCCGCCCTGTCCGTGCTGCTGGCCACGCTGGTGGGCAACGCTCTGGTGGTGGTGGCCATCTCCACCAGCCGGGCCCTACAAGCCCCACAGAACCTCTTCCTCGTGTCCCTGGCCTCGGCAGACATCCTGGTGGCCATCCTCGTCCTGCCCTTCTCGCTGGCCAATGAGGTGATGGGCTACTGGTACTTTGGTGGGCTGTGGTGCAGCCTGTACCTGGCGCTGGACGTGCTGCTCTGCACCGCGTCCATCGGGCACCTCTGTGCCATCAGCCTCGACCGCTACTGGGCCGTCACACGGGCGGCACGGCTCAACCTGCGCCGCAGCCCGCGGCGGGTGAAGGGCATGATCGGGGCGGTCTGGGCGGCGGCGGCCCTGGTGGCACTGCCACCGCTCCTGCGGCCGCGGCCGGGCGGGCGGGAGTGCCAGCTGAGCCAGGAGACCTGGTACGTGCTGGCCTCCTGCGCCGCCTCCTTCTTCGTCCCCTGCCTCGTCATGGTGGCCGTCTACTGCCGCATCTACCGCCTGACGGCCCGGCGGACGGCCGCCCTGCTCGCTGCCCGCTCCCCACGCCCCGCCAGTGGTGACGGAAGGCTGTCGGGAGTTGGGACGCCGGGATGGCGGCGCCGGAGCCAGCACCAGAGTGTGTTGCTGTGCCGCCGCCGGCTGGTGCGGGCGCGGGAGCGGCGCTTCACCGTCGTGCTGGCCGTGGTGATGGGAGCCTTCGTGCTGTGCTGGTTCCCCTTCTTCTTCACCTACAGCCTGGGGGCTGTCTGTGGGCAGGGCTGCCACGTCTCCAAGCCCCTCTTCAACTTTTTCTTCTGGATCGGCTACTGCAACAGCAGCGTCAACCCCCTCATCTACACCCTCTTCAACCGGGACTTCCGTGCTGCCTTCCGCCGGCTCCTTGCTGTCCCCCACCGGCACCGCACCTAGGGACCCACTGGGACACCGGGGACACGGCCCCCAGCCCTGCTCACCATTCACAGCACCTGGCCCCACCACAGACCCTGGATGGCAGTGCCAGTGTGCAGATCGAGGTGCTTCTGGAAATGCAGGATTGAATAAAACGAGACCAAAGCCTGTGCCTGGGGCTGGTGTCTGCCTCCCAGGGAGCCCAGAAAGTGGCACCAACTGCCAGCACCTTTTGTCACCTGCATCACCCCACATGTATGCCTTGCAGCAGTCGGGGTGACAACTTGCTGTGGCAGCTCCAGTGAGTAGCAGCCCTCCCCGCTCTCAGATGAATGTCTGTGTCCCCAAGCACTCTCTTGTGCAGGGGATGGACCCTACAGCTGCTGCGAGGAGACAAAAGCCTCCACGTGGCAGTGTCACTAGCACTGGGCTGAGCTGGCTGTGCCACCACAGCAGCCCAGACCGAGCCCTGTGCCCCTGTGCCAGGGCTGCCCCTCTGGGATGCCATGTCCCTCTGGGATGCCAGCTCTGCTATGCCATGAGGGCTCTGTGAGGGCACACACGTACCCACAGTGGAGTACAAGGGTTGCAGGTCTGGCGTGGGACATCCCACATCCTGCTCAGGGGCTGTACTGGGATCTTGCTGCAGGAGGGAAAGCAGGAATGATATCCCAGAGCCAGAAAGGCCATTCTCCCTTGGGAGAGTGTCAGAGATGGGATCGCATGGGAACAGGCTCCAGCACAGCCTGACGTGCAAGAGGCCACAGAGGCAGCTGTGGGGCAAAGACCCGGGGGCAACCACATCCCCCTTGGGGGGCAGAAGCCTCCCCACACCCACCCTGCCTGGCTGCCTGCCTCGCTCTGCACAGACACCCGGGGGTCAGGGGCTGCTCCACTTCTTCAGCTTCACTGCTCAAAATAGAAAATATCAAAACATTGGACTTTCTCTGGGCTAAAAACAGCTGCTGGCGCCTGGGAGCTGGAGCCCAAGGAACACTGACCCCTGCCAGCTCCCCCAGCCCCCGTCGGGGTGAGTGCAGCTCAGCTGGGGTCTGGGGGCGCTGGATGGGATGTGGGGGCTGGATGGGATGGGAGTACTTGCAGCACTGAGGGTCCCTGGGCCATCACTGTGCCTGCTGGCCCCATGTGGGGAGGCTCATGGTGTGAGCTTTGGAGTCAGCAGAGGTTCCCAGTGGAATCGGGTTGGGATGGGTCCCAGTGCTGGCTGCCGGAGGCGTCGGGCCCCAGTGCCTGGAGCTGCACGGCCACTGCCTGCGGAAGGAGCTGCCCTATCGCTGCTGCCCAGCTTCCCCTCCCGTGGCTGCCATTCTCCTGCTCACAACTAAACAACATTTGGCTTCTAAAAATACCCAGATGAGGGCAGCTAGTGGGGACCTGACCAGGCCAGCTCTCCCGAGGGGCACCAGCCCTGTGGCAGCACCCCAGGGCCCCGCAGTGCCCTGGCCAAGCACTCTGGGTGCCTGCCAGGGTACCAGGCACTGTCTGTTCTGGGCATGAGTGCATGGCTCTGGGAGGCTGCAGGACAGGAGGGGACAGGAGCCAGCTGGAGTGGGGCACGCAGGGTCTCCCCTGCTTGGGCAAGGCAACACCAGCATATCGGGGCAAAATCCAAGTGAGTAAAGGAAGATTCAGGCTGATGTCTGCAACATCAAATCCTGAGGGCTGGATGAGGTGTTGGAAGTGCCTGGTGCCCCTCTTCACCTGAGTGGGGTGCTTAGGAAGAGCTCCCTCACTGAACACCTCCTACTGCATCCCTCTCCAGCACATCAGCCTGTTCACAGCAGATGTAACTGTGAGCAGGAAACTTCATATCCCTGCAGCAGCAATTTCTATTCCAAGAATGTACAAAGTCTGTTTCTCTGTTTAATTTGCCACAGCATGACCCTTTTCCCTACTGTGCTCATGGGCCACAGTGACTCCAGTCCACTGGGAAAGTGACTCCCCTTGAGGTGCTGATCGTTGCTGCCCAACTGCAGTACCTTGTGCCTGGATTTGCATCCTGATTTTTCAGGCCTTCTCTTCAATTTCCTAAGATTGTTTTGAATTACTCCCCCAACAAGCTTGGGTTCAGAGTGCTCTCCCTCTCCAGCCATGTCATGCCCTCCACAGAGCTAAAAAGCAGAGTGGCAGTTCCACCACCTGAGCTGCTGCTGGGTCTGTTGGGGACACAAGGATCCTCTGGACACTGGTGCTGCTCCAGCAGCCTCCCATTGTCCATGATTCTTGTCAGTGATGGGAATGGTGCTGCAAAATGCCAGGTGGGAGGAAACAGAAAATAGCAACCCAAGGGTTAATGCTGGAAATGGATGGAAACAGAGTCATCTCATTTTAAGTTCAAAATAAACATGTGCCAGCTTTGGAAGGAAAGCAGCTCTAAAAGAGGAGCTCTCACAGCATGAGCTCATCCCTCCAGGCAGAGTGACAGAGAGATTACCCTCAAGGTGTGGCAGGGCAAAGCATCCTCCTCCTCCTTCTAATCACTGCAGATCTGTACCCTGGAGATGTGACATCTGATTTCCAGCGGATGCTGAAGGGCACAGTGGCCACAGGCAGTACCAAATGCATGGACAGTGAGTGCTTGGAGTAATTTGTGTTATTATTATCCACACTACAGCCTGAAGGACATGAACCCTTCTCTCCTGCCACGGGCTCTGGCTGCCACTGACAGACACCACTCGAGGGACCTGCCCATCATCTCCTCCATGCCCTGGCCAGCACCAACCTCACACCTGAGGCAGCCCTGCTGCCAGCAGCCACCGGGAAGGAGACTTCTCCCGTGGGCTGGAGCAAGAGACAGCAGCTGTGGGAAGGCAGAGGTGACGTCCTCGTTCCAAAGCAGGGCAGACACCACTTGGTTTAAGAAGATTAACGAGTGGTTTTGTGCCCAGGAGAGGTAGGGAGACAGGCAAGTGACCTGAGGGGTGACATGTCATCAAGGGGTACTCGAGTACGGGCCAGCTCTGCAGGGAAACCAGCGCCTGGTTTGCTGGGGATCAGGTGGGGAGGAGTTTCCATACCACAGCTTTCCTTCAGACAGGGTAATGCTGCTGCTGATTTCGGTATAAGCGTAAAACAAACAAACAAACAAAAAAGGCTTTTAGAGCGAAAGAAACTGGCGGGAGCTCAAACACCAGAACGGCACGTGAATTGCCAGGGTCAGCTGCACAGGGGGCTGAGAAAACTCAAAGCTCTACGGTAGCGGTGACCACGGAAACAGAGCACAAGCACCGGAGCTTGGTGACCGGGATTCACCGAGACACCGGGGAAACACGCGTGGCTGCTTGGACTTTATTGAGGCTGCGAAGGTGGGGAAGCTCCCCTAAACACGTAACGGGACAGGACACCTCGGTCTCCTCCCCCAACTGAGGGGACAGCACCATAACCGAGCCGCGCCCACAGCGTCTATGGAACCCCGGCGCTCATTGATATGCAACCGCTCGGCCCCACCCACCACAGAATGCCCTATCACGAGTCGTTCTGTGGCTGAGTGGCAGATTCGCACCCAATCAGACGACGAGGAAGGCGGGGCTCTCCGAGGCGAGCACCCTTTACTCTCTCCCAATCCGTTCGCGGCGCCCCCTGACTGACATCTCGCCCTCCAATCAGCGCCCGTCCCCTCGTCCCGGCAGAGCTTCGCCGGTGGCCGCTGGATGACGTCACTAAATTGGCCCCGCCCTGCCCGCCGCACCTCGAGGGGCCAGCGGGAGGGCGGAGGCGCGGCGGAGGGGGCGGGGTTTCCTGAGGGCACTGACCAATGGGAGCGCGGCGCGGGAGGAGCGAGGGCAGGCATTGGCCGGGCGGGGCGCGGGGGGCGGAGCGCGGCGGGGGCGCGGCGGCGGCGGGCG
>VZUI01004696.1:7542-21540 GCA_013401135.1 Cettia cetti
AGGTTTTAGGGGCTTCAACCCTAAAGTGCAGCTGAGCTTTCCCAGCACAGCCAGCTGCTGCCCAGCACTCCCAGTTCCATCTGCAGGTTTTAGGGGCTTTAACCCTAAAGAGCAGCTGAGCTTTCCCAGCACAGCCAGCTGCTGCCCAGCACTCCCAGTTCCATCTGCAGGTTTTAGGGGCTTTAACCCTAAAGAGCAGCTGAGCTTTCCCAGCACAGCCAGCTGCTGCCCAGCACTCCCAGTTCCATCTGCAGGTTTTAGGGGCTTCAACCCTAAAGTGCAGCTGAGCTTTCCCAGCACAGCCAGCTGCTGCCCAGCACTCCCAGTTCTGTCTGCAGGTTTCAGGGGCTTTAACCCTAAAGTGCAGCTGAGCTTTCCCAGCAGAGAACTGGGAAGTTCAGGGAGCTGCCCCGAGCCGTGGGACCTTCCCTGCCCCAGCCCTTGTCTGTGCCTGTGGGCAGGGCCCAAAGACAAGGGAAGGGAAGCTGCTGAGATCTTTGTTTGGATGGTGCAATGCTGGAGCTGAACTGGGCTGCTGTTTTATCCCATTCTCCCCGTGTGTGTTTGTGTTCCCTCAGCTGCCTTTGCAGGCTGCTCTTGGGGTGGCTCTCAGGCTCTCTCAGGCTCACCTGAGTGTTGGGATGAGTGCAGTGAGCAGGTGTGTTCTGTGAGCCGTCCCTCCGTGATGCAGCAAAGCTCTCCAGGGATGCTCTGGGTGGAATCCCTCAGAATGTCAGGGACACACTGGGAAAAAGGGGAGATAAATCTGTGTTTTCACCTGTTCTTACATTTCACTTCTTACTAGCAAATTAACATTACCCTGAAAGTGTTAAAAAAGCTGTTTATCACCTGGTTTAGTTGAATTTGGTATTTGGTATTGGCATTTGGTGTTTGGTAATAATAACATTTCCCAGGTGTAAGCTTGTCATAAGGAGCAAGAACCTGGTGGTTGCTGTTATAAAAAGTATTAAAAGTACTTAGGAGGAGAATAAACTTCAACTCTGCATAGTTGTACTGAATAAAAATTGGAGATTGCAAGGTTGATTCGTAAACTCTTGCTGATTTACTGTTATCAATCATTAACAGTTCAAAAAATATATTTTTTTAAAGGAACAAAGGAGGAACTTGAAGAACTAAATGAGGAAATAAAGAAGATTGCCAATAAAATCCGGGCCAGGCTAAAGGGTAAGTTGTGAGGACAAATAAAACTCCTTGCTCTCAGAAATAACCTAGAAAATGGCAGTGCAAAGTGATTCCTCCACACAGAAATGTCTTCTGCAATTGAAGTGCTTTTTTTGGGGGGATGATATTTTGGAAGAAGATTAACTGCAAAATGACAGCTTTTATAATTTTCCATTGAAATAGACAATAGTGTGACTCTGCTACAAGTATGATTGGAGCAGTGACTGTGTGCAAAGATCTCTACCAATTATCAAAATTATTTAGAATTTTTACTTAAGTATCACTGCAACCCCTCTCTCTGAAATGTTACACATGTCTGAGGAACTTGTACCTTTAAAAAGTAACAATAATATTTACAAAGTTAATGTTAATGACTGCCATTGACTGAGCACTCTTGCCTGGTTCTCAGCTATCGAGCAGAGTTTTGATCAGGGTGAAAATGCCAACCGGGCATCGGTGGACCTGAGGATCAGGAAAACACAGGTAGGGCCCCTGCAGCTCAGAGCACATCTGTGGGTTCTGGGAGGGGGGGAATGGCTTTAGCTGTGCTCAGCTCACCTCAGAACTCGTGTGGTGCTTGGTTGGGCTGTAAGTGCCACTGTGAGTTGTTGTGCAGACAGAAATGGCCCTCTCTGATGTCCCTGTCTGTCCCCATGTCTGTCCCTCTCTGATGTCATTCTCTGTCCCTCTGGTGCCCCTGTCTGTCCCCTCTCTGTCCCCTCTCTGTCCCTCTGTCCCTCTGGTGCCCCTGTCTGTCCCTTCCCTGTCCCTCTGGTGCCCCTGTGTGTCCCCTGTGTCCCTGTGTCCCCTCTGTGTCCCTGTGTCCCCTCTGTGTCCCTGTGTCCCCTGTGTCCCTGTGTCCCCTCTGTGTCCCTGTGTCCCTGTGTCCCCTCTGTGTCCCTGTGTCCCCTCTGTGTCCCTGTGTCCCTCCCCAGCACTCGGTGTTGGCACACAAGTTTGTGGAGGTGATGACGGAGTACAACGAGACGCAGACGCTGTTCCGGGAGCGCAGCAAGGGCCGCATCCAGAGGCAGCTGGAGATCAGTGAGTGCCCCAGCCTGGCACAGGGGCCCCCCTGCTCCCCCTCACCCAGGGTGGGACACGGCCTCTCCAGGGCATCAGGGGAAATGGCACCAACTCCTTGGTATTACTCTTTTTAGAACAGCTGTAAAGAAAAGAGGGAAAACTCAGTAATTTTTCTTAGATAGAAAATTATTAAAGAAATTATCTTTTCCCCTTGCTTCATTTACTTCCAACGTTGCAACTTTAAATGAAGCATCAAGAGAAGCTGCATTCTGAAACAGCAAGTGTTATTAAAAGCCATTCCAAAATTAACATGCCTGACAGGATAACAGCTCTTTTTATGTGGTCCCATTTTTGTCTACAAGGACACTTGGTAAATGCATCTGGCATAAAATCAGTGCTGCTGTTCTATGTGCTTTAATCATTTGTTGACTGACTCACATATGACTTTCTTCCAATTTGTTGTTAGGACTATTCTCTAATACTCTTCTGACCAGGGTTCCTCATGGTAGCTTTGAATCTACATTTGCTTTCTGATGATTGCTCGATACTTTCTGGGTTTTGTTATATGCAAAATGGCCCTTGGTAGTGGCTGAACACTACAGGGTTTTATCCTGCAAAATATCAATGCAAGAACTGTCTTTGAATTGTCATCCTTCTGGAGGGCAAAATGTTATGTTCCGTACTGAGTAAGTGATGTTATGTGAAGTCCTGTTGTTTTTATCCTAGCTGGAAAGACCACCACTGATGAGGAGCTGGAAGAAATGTTAGAGAGTGGTAATCCTTCCATTTTCACTTCTGATGTATGTATTTCTGGGCCAGTTGTGTCTCCTGTGTTGTGCTGCTCCTGCTCTTTACGTGTGTTGGCACTGAGGGATGTCCCTGTCTCTTTCCTTCTCCCCAAGATCATTTCAGACTCCCAGATAACCAGGCAGGCCCTGAACGAGATCGAGTCTCGCCACAAGGACATCATGAAGCTGGAGTCCAGCATTCGGGAGCTGCACGAGATGTTCATGGACATGGCAATGTTTGTGGAGACCCAGGTGAGTGACCCAGCTCAGACACCTTCCAGGGCTGGGCTTGTGTCCTCACTCCTCCCTTTGCAGAGTGCACGAGCATTGGTGATGCTCAGCTGGACTCAGAGTGCTGCTGGGCTGTGATCACAGGGTATGAAGTTAGTCACTGGAGGCTTCTGTTTTGTTGTGGACAGATTGAGCATCTCAATGTCCTTGTGCTTTCAATAGCTGACCACAGGCTTGCCTTCCAGTCAGTGCATTTAATATTTTCTTCTATATGATTAATTGCAATATGCTGGAACATCTTTGTGCATGCTTGAGTCAGAAAAAGTGTCTCGTGGAACGTTGTTAATGCCTTGGGGGTTTTGGATTCTCAGCCACAGTGCAGTAACAGGCGTGTCAGCAAGGCTGTGTGCACCTTGCACTGCATGCAGAAGTGCAATTCTGTCTTCACAGCGTCAGTGTAATGGGCTTGACAAGTCCTACAAGTCATCTTTGTACTCATAAGCTTTGTCTTGACATGTACAGAAATCTGTTCTATTTTTAGTCTTTAAATACCAATTATCCAACAAAAGCATTTTTAACTTTGATCTTGAAATGGTTTGACTTCTGCAGGAGAGTGAAAAGAATAGTGTTAGAAGAGAAACTTGCGTGGAAAGCAAGTTAGAGAGACTTGCCTGGTTTTTGTAATTGGGTTTTGTTCTAGAAGTCCTTTGTTGCTTTGATATTAATATACAGCCAAGAGAAACTGCTGGCAGGTTTCTTGTGAATTACACACGAACAGAAATTACTTCTGCATCATTCTGTAATGCTTTGCTGTTTACTGCTGCTGATTATTTCTTCTGATGGACAGAGACACAGGTAACAGACTTACTGTCATCTCACTGTCATTTTCAATCCTCCATTTCATTGCCAAGCGTCATTCCTCATAATTAATTTGAATTTCTCATGCACTGGCATCCTAATCCCTGAGCTCTGAGGACCTCTGGTGTGTGTATTTCAATATCCTGCCCTTGAGACCCTGCAGGGGTTTCTGATCTGGGGTGTGTCCCTCTCAGCTTTGCTGTTCAAACCTCCCTCCCACACCGGGGGCGTTTGCAGGTGCTCAGTTCCTGCTCCTGCACAGGGGAGAAATCCACCTGCCCTGCTCATGAGCATTCCTTGTGTGGGGGAACTGGGAGCCCTTGCTTCTCATTCCCTTCTCCTTTACATGCCAAAGCAGAAAAAATGCATCCCCAGTATGTGCACCACTGGTTTGTGAAATCATTCCTGGTGTTCTAGAGCCTTTCACTTAGACTGATGGAACAAAGATCATGCATTCCAATAATGTGTTTTTTCTTCAAAATTTCGTTCCAAGGGTGAAATGATCAACAACATAGAGAAGAACGTGATGAATGCAACAGATTATGTGGAACATGCTAAAGAAGAGACAAAAAAGGCAGTTAAATATCAAAGCAAGGCACGCAGGGTATGTTGTCTTTCTGCAATGTGCTAGCACAGGAACATTTCCAGTGTGAATTATTTTGCTGTAGTTAATATTGTAAATTTATAATACCAGTAGAGGACAGACACTTGTTGGACTGTGAGAACAGATCAGCAGTTGCTGCACAGCCAAGGATGTGCTCACAGTTTTCCACTCAGAGCTGCCATTACAGAGTGTAAAAATTCCAAAAGAAGAATTAATGTATTATGCCAGTGGATAAATTCACATGTTTTTCATATCAGCTTTTGCAATACCTTAACTTATTCAGGTTCTAAATAACCTTAAAATTTTTGGCTGTTTGTCACAAGTAAACTTACCTGGAGTTAAAGCTGTAAAATCTATTTGCTAGCATGAAAGGTAAAAGGACTTTTGCTGGAATAAGTTTATTTTCTTAAAAATTCTGCTTGTAATTTTTAGTTTTACAGATAAATTAGAGGGATCTTCCCTCTGGAAAGGGTGTGCATTGTGCCATGACACTGAATTTGTGCAGGACTTGAGTTCAAAGGAACGTTCTGGCACTTTCCATGGCACTTGTTTTGTTTCAGCAGCTTTCTTCCCATCAGACAGCAAATAATATATTCTGATATCAGACTACTGAGCAGTTTATTTTTGCATTCCAATTTCCCCTTTTGCTGTGCTGTGCAATTCAGTGAGGCTCGTTATGGTGAGCTGGGTTTGAGGGAATAATTCATTTTCTGTAGATAGAGATCTACACAGAGATAACACGCCTGATCCTTTACAAAAGATCTTTTCAGAAGTGTTGAAAGAGCCCACTTAATTTGTATGTAAATGCTGCTTGTATCATCTCTGATAACTGTATAGGCATTAATCACATGAGTTTACCTGCTTAAAAATGTTAATTCTTACATTTGCAAGATTATACAGATAAATACATCTCAATTTAAGAATAGAAGGGGCTTTAATAAAAGTGCTTGTGGATCTAAAAACTACTCAAAAAATTGAAAATAAATGCAAGTGTTAATGTGATTAATATTAATCATACCTTGTTTTTTGACAGAAAATGTGGATAATTATCATTGTGTCAGTGGTGTTGATTGCCATAGTAGCTCTAATTATTGGTTTGTCTGTGGGTATTCGGTGATGCTTGGATAACCTCAGCATGCATGGCTTCCTGCCGCATGGCAGTAAGTAACTAATCAACTAATTGGGCTCTTGTTCTCTCTGTGTTCCTCTGCTAACCCCTACTGTGTGCCCAGTGCCCTGGGGAGGGCTGGGGGACGTGGGGACCCTGCTCCCTGTGCCCCTGGCAGTGCTGTGTGTGCCTGCTGTGCCCCAGTGCCCCTGGCAGTGCTGTGTGTGCCTGCTGTGGGCATGGCAGTGCCCCAGTGCCTGTGACAGGAGCTGTGTGTGCCTGCTGTGGCACAGTGACCCTGGCAGTGCTGTGTGTGTGGTTGGTGGCACTGCTGTGGCACAGTGACCCTGGCTGTGCTGTGTGTGCCTGGTGGCACTGCTGTGGCACAGTGGCCCTGCTGGGACCTGCCCAGGGCACACAGCAGCCCCTGCCTCACCCAGCCCCAGGGATGGCACAGACAGCCCAGGCTGGCTCCCAGCTCCTGGAGTTGCTGGTTTTATGCTGAAAGTTCACATCAGCAAACAGCATGCCATACTCTGTACACTTGATCCTTAACTTTATGGGGGCTTAAGTAGAGTTTTTAAAAAGTAGATGTCTGCAGCCATGATTGGCTATTATGGCTTGGAGAACACCTTCAAATTTCTTACTTTGAAACTTGTTAATGCCAGACTAAATGAAACAGTGGGAGGTAACAATGTGTTTAGGACATGAGATTTCTTTCAGTGTTCACGTTTTTGCTGTAGTAAAGCAGCATTTCTTGCCCAGATAATGCTTAGCCAGGCTCAGTAGGCAATAGCAGGTAATTTCTCTGAGTGCAGTAGAAATGCAGCTTTTACCATGCAGTGTCTTTAGGCTCCACACAGAACACCAGGAGCAGGTGCCAGTTCAGACAGCTCATCAGAAATTCACATTTCTGTACTAACGCTCTTTTAACATCTAAGTTTTGGGTTTGGTGTCGGAGGTTCTTCTCAGCTCTGGTCTCTGGGCAGGGAGCAGAATTCAGTGTCCTTTCCTGCAGTCAGAAATACCTGACCCAGAGCCACACCTTGAGGCACTTACACAGAGCCATCTCCCTTTTTTAACCCTTGCAGCTCCTCTGAGCTCCTCCCTGCACAGTGTTTTTACTGACCTGCTGAATTCCACTGAGGGTGCAGATGTAAAGATTTGAGCAGGCTGCAAATATTTATCCAAGGAGGGTGGCAGTGGGCAGTTACTTGGACCTGACCTACATCTGTGTCCAAGGATGTTTACAGAAGCTGGGCATGAGTGCTGACCATTATTCTGTAAAGGAAAGCAGAGCTCTCTTGGGGCCGTGGATACACGTATGTTAGGGACAGAAACAGCAGAAATCACAGCACTGAGTACTCCTTAGGAAGAAAATCCCAGCCCTCAGCCTGGCTGGCAGTACTACTGAGGCTCTGAATACATTTAAACAATTCTGTCTCTGACAAAGTACTTCAGTCTTAACTTTTCTTCTTTCTTTTCCCTGCAGAAATTGATGTTCATAATAATATGTGTAACTGTATTGCTTCTGATACTTGGAATTATCCTAGCAACAACTCTGTCCTAGCAAGCACATTCCAAGAGTTACCAGCCTCCAGGAACTCCAGAGCACCTGCAGCAAAACCAAACCTTTTCCAGATGATGCCTTACGCTGTCCCACGATGCTGACCTGTCTCTAATGGTTCAAAACGAGAGCAATGCTCGCTGCTGGCTGAGGATCAGAATGGATTGGGGGTGTGTGGGTTGTACAGCATCAGCTAAACACCTGTGAGGCTGAAACTTTGTTTGAACTAAGGTAACTTAGGGTTTTTCACATCTCAGTGTTACAGTTGAAATAGGGAGTTGAGAGCCTGTTGAGTTTTGACTGTTTGCCTTTTTTTCCTACTGCTAACCTAACTCTAATCATGGCTTCCAGTACCTTGCCAGTGCTGCCTTTGTTAGCACTCTTGTGAATATTTTTATGAGATGTAGCCTTGTGTTTAAGTGTATTAATTATTTAGTCACCTTAACCTATTTAAGCTTCGTGCTTTTTCTCCAACAAGTGCTAAAATATTTTATCCAGAAATGACTACTCATTTAACTGCCTGGTGCACTACACCTGAGAAGAAAAAAGAAAAAAAGGCCTTTTTACACTTGCCAGTTTTTTTATTTTTTCTTTCAAGGTTAACTGCTTTAAACACTTCCTTCATGGCTAATAAAAGTTAGTTGCAACATTTCTGGTAAAAGCATTCAGCTCTGAAATGCTGGATTTGCACTTGAGCAGGTAATTTTACAGGTAATTCTTGTGCAAAGGAAACTGATGGATCAGTTTAACCTTAATGCTTGCATGAATATGACAGAAATGACTTTATAAAGCCAAATCAAGTTTCCTTGTTCTGGAGTTTGCTAATGTTGATGTATGAGTAGAGCACACGGGGATGAGCTCCCCCAGAAGAGTCTGAAACTTAACTCAAACTAAGACACTGATCTGTTATGGAAGCTGTGTGGCTCTGACGTGTATGAAGTGTTTTGGTGAACACATGCCTGTTGTCATGCCAGCTTCAAAGGCTTCAAAGAAGGCTTCAAAGAACTCAAATGTACCCAAATAACTGCATTTAATGTTACAGGTTATTTTTGTATTTTTGTGTGTAAAATATTTGTAACTTGGGTTTGTGACTCCTCGTTGTTTAAGCATATCCATGTAGATATGTAGATATATTTACACTCTAAGAGGAATAGAGGAGAGGATCATTTGTGCCTTTTTAAACACAGTCTAAAACTACACTCATCAATGTTCTCAGATATTCAGCTCTCATGTTGACTGCAGTAACTCAGTCCTACAAGTTTAGAGTCCTTAAACTTAGGTTTTGTTCAGTGTCTGAGATCAAAGTTACTCAGTAAGTGAGAATTCAGACTTCATGAAATTCAGCAAAGTTTACAATTTCTATTCTATGTATGAATATTCCTGCTTTGCTGTCCAGGTATACTGTGAATATGCTGGAGCTATTCAGATGTCAAGCGTTTAAAAATGAAAACAGATATTGTTATTGTTGTTATTATTGGTCTCTTTACAAGTCAGCCATAAAGAAGTCGCTTGAAAAATTCGGCTTCAATAATGAACAAATTTCTTTTACCTCTGAGTCCAGAATGCTCACTGATGTTTGTGAGGAAGTTTACATGCAAAGTAAGGAAGGATTGGTTGCCTTAATGCTCATTCTAGGTAAATATTTTTTATTCTGTAGTTTTCTAGATTTTTATCAGTAAATATTATTTATACAGATATGCAAATTAGATGGGGGGGAAAAAAATCACTCCTGCTGTTTGCCAGCCAGTTCTGTAAACTGACCCTCAAAATGCTGAAGTTTTCTCTCTGTAATGCAGTGATGTGCCCATCAAGACCAGAAATTTGAATAGGCTACTCCACAGTTCTTAGTTTTGTCGAACAGCTGCCTCAGTGAGTTTGTTTTCCAGCAAAACAGACTTTTCACATGAACCTCTTTGTTTGGTTCATTTTGGAGGGGAGGAAATCTCTAACCTATGCACTAATAAACTCATCTAACGAGCCTTCTGTGGCCCTGGTGTTCCTGTGGCCCCTGGGAATATTGCAGGAGGTGGCACTGCTGTCCCAGTGTCACTGCTGTCCCAGTGTCACTGCTGTCCCGGTGTCACTGCTGTCCCGGTGTCACTGCTGTCCCTGTGTCACTGCCACCCCGGTGTCACTGCTGTCCCTGTGTCACTGCCGTCCCAGTGTCACTGCTGTCCCTGTGTCATTGCTGTCCCGGTGTCACTGCTGTCCCTGTGTCACTGCTGTCCCTGTGTCACTGCCGTCCCTGTGTCACTGCAGTCCCTGTGTCACTGCCATCCCGGTGTCACTGCTGTCCCAGTGTCACTGCCGTCCCTGTGTCACTGCCATCCCGGTGTCACTGCCGTCCCGGTGTCACTGCTGTCCCTGTGTCACTGCCACCCCTGTGTCACTGCTGTCCCTGTGTCACTGCTGTCCCTGTGTCACTGCTGTCCCAGTGTCACTGCTGTCCCAGTGTCACTGCCGTCCCGGTGTCACTGCCGTCCCGGTGTCACTGCTGTCCCTGTGTCACTGCCATCCCGGTGTCACTGCCATCCCGGTGTCACTGCTGTCCCCGTGTCACTGCTGTCCCGGTGTCACTGCCATCCCGGTGTCACTGCCATCCCGGTGTCACTGCTGTCCCCGTGTCACTGCTGTCCCGGTGCCGCCTCTGCCCCGGGCAGCGTTTGGGAGCGAGGGCAGCGGGCTCTGCAGGCCCGGGCACGCGTGGGGTGAAGGTTTTACCGGGGGATCCCCGGGAATGCTGAGCGCTGACAGAACCCCGGGACAGGCACTGCGAGGAGCCGCGGCCGCGTTTGCGCTTCAATCCATTCCCTGCAGACAGGGCAAGGAGGGGTTAATGCCCGGGAGCGGACAGTTCCTAGGGATGGCTCAGCCAGGATGCGAGCAGGAAGCAGACCGGGCAAGGAGGGGTTAATGCCCGGGAGCGGACAGTTCCTAGGGATGGCTCAGCCAGGATGCGAGCAGGTGCCGAGCTGCGGCCGGGCGGGAAGCGGCGCTGGATTGTTCTGCACACAGCCCCATATTCACCGTTCCCAAACCGCAGAACGCGACCCTCGGCCGGGCCGGGCGCTGCCCATGGAGAGTGAACGGAGCCGGGCCATGTTAGCCCGGGTTTAAGGGGACCCGGGGGCCGTGCGGGGGCAGAGGGGCTGTGCTCACTCGGCACCCCTCGGTGTGCTCCTTGCAGGGCCGGCCTCGGCACGGATGTGACGAGGGGATTCGGTTGGTACGGCACAAACTGCTCTGTACTCGGAGGGTCTGGAGGCTTGCGCGACCCTCAGCAAGGTCTCAGCCGTCAGGGGAGTCTTTATGCAGTTGGTTTCACGATCTCAATCAGCGTTTCCCCTGCAGAACCTTCAGAGGGTTCTCCAGTCCCTTTCCCACCCCCAGGAATTTGGCCACAATGCAGGTGATGAGTGCTGGCCAGAATTTGGCTTGTGGCTGGCTCTGTGGCTCCCTGATCCAAACCAGGCTGCTGGGCAGGAGGGGTGCTGCCCCTTAAAACCACGGCTGGGGCCAGTTTTTAATTTATTTGGGGGTTTTATATTGAGCAAGTGGAAAGCAAAGCCTTTGAAAGCTGGGGCAGACAAAGCCATTTCCTTCAGGGCTCCCTCTCAGCCGTGTGCTCCCGATGCTGCAGATTTCAGTGCGAAGGGAAGGCTCTCAGAAAACACAATTAATTCTAATTGTACTCCTGCAGGCCTGCCCTGGGATTTCTGATTTAAGCACAGCTATCAGTCTGGACCCGAGTCTGGGGAAAAGCTCTGAGGCCTGAAGTGTGTTTAGTGAGAGCAATTAGCACCAACTTCAAGCTGGAGAGAAAAATCTCATTGCTGCAGCTCTGGGCTCACACTGCCCTGGGAGCTCGGGGACAGAGGGGATGTGGGGAGGTTTGGGGCAGGTCCTGGGCAGTTCTGTGTCACACAGGGGGAATTTGGGGTGCGTTTGGGCAGCTCCTGGGCAGTTCTGTGTCACACAGGGGGTTTGGGGTGCTTTGGGGCGGGTCCTGGGCAGTTCTGTGTCACACAGGGGGTGTGGGGCAGCTCCTGGGCAGTTCTGTGTCACACAGGGGGAATTTGGGGTGCTTTTGGGCAGCTCCTGGGCAGTTCTGTGTCACACAGGAGGAATTTGGGGTGCTTTTGGGTAGCTCCTGGGCAGCTCTGTGTCACACAGGGGGTCTGGGGTGCTTTGGGGCAGGTCCTGGGCAGTTCTGTGTCACACAGGGGGTGTGGGGCAGGTCCTTGCAGGGAGCACAGTGGCACTGCCAGGATGATCCAGCTCATTCCCAGGGTGATCCTGCTGGTTCCCAGAGCCTGGCAGGGCAGCCCCAGCCCCAAAGATTCCCAGATTTGCTGCCAGGCTGGCTGCTCCCACTGGGAACTGCAGACTGGGAGGAGTTTAAATCCTAAGGGAAATAATATAGGGGAAAAACAAAAGGGAAAAATATTTGCAGCAAATATTGTAGGACCTTTGACATGTGCCAAATCATCAAAACCCAAATCATCACCTTATTACTAGAGTGTTTTTGTAAAAAAATACCACAAAATCATAACACAAACACAAAAAACCCAGTTTTTCCAAAAAACACACACACAAAAAGGATTAATTTTCACAAAATGCGTCTCAGTTCTCTCAGCCTCTGTGGCTGCTGCTGGCCTTTCTCTTTTGAATTTCAGGAAACACTTTTGTGCAGGTTAATTCCCTCCTGAGAGTTTCAAAAGCTGCTGATTTTTTGTGCTGTGCCCTCCCCATCTCAGGGTTGGGTGGTTGCTGACTTGCTCTGCAGAGTTACTGCTTTCCCCTTGCTACTTAATTTCTTTAATGAACTTCTGGAAAAGGCCTTTTAAAATCCCTGCTGGGAAGTCTCAGCCTTCTGCAGTGCTCCTGATTGACTTGGGACCTGACCAGGACAACATTTGTCACTTTTTTGTGCCATTACTTTAATTACTGGCAGCACTGACAGAATGTTGTTTAAAAAAGTCACTTTTCCAAATGCAGACACCCGCAGCTCCTGAGCCATCTGATTGTAGGGCTCAGATTTTCTGCCATTCCTTACCCTGCCCTGCCTTTCCTTTGGTTGAGGCTGTGACTTTCAGAGGTGCAATTTCTTTTAGCAGTGACTGTTCCTGGTGCTGGCAGTGGGGAGATGGCAGGGCGGGGTGACAGGGAGGGACACCAGCCCTGCCAGGGGCTGCTCTGGGCTCTCTGCACGCTGCTGCCAGCGAGGGAGCCTGACTGCAGCACTCAGCCGGCTGAAGGAAGAAATGCATACACCACAGAACCCAAACAGGCTGCTCTCAACCTTCTGAAAAGCTGCAAATAAAACCCTTCTCAAAACATCCTGGGTTTGAGTCAGTTCGTGCAAGCACACATTGCATTTCCAGCTCACACGCCTGCTCTGCTTCTGATTTTCCCTTTTGGCAATTTATTCAGAGTAGAGTTAGTGGGTAGAATCTCAGAGGAGAATAAAAGCCAGTGTTTTGAGAACTAATGAAGTAATTATCTAAAGCATTATTTACAATGATTATTTAGAAGATAATGAGACCCTTTAATTATGTTTGTTCTGCATAGCTAGCCGTTCAATAATTCAGGGTGTTGCCACCCAATTTTCTCTGTGTTTGCTTTGCAGGTTTTTGTTTAGGAAAACGTCACATTTTTGTGTGTGGAGCACAAATCTGGGCCCTCCTCAGGGCAGTGTCTGTCCCACGGGAATCAATCACCTGCTCCCTGGGCTTGTGGGCTCCGGCTTCTCCAGCCGGGGTGAACAAAATCACTGCTGGGGGAATGAAGCTGCACCCACTGGAGGCTGCTCTGGCTTTGCTCCTGCAAAAGCACTGCTGGAATATTTCCATGCTCTCATCACTCCACCGCTTTTCTGTCAGCATTTCCCTCACTGCAGCTGCAGCTTGACTTGCAGTTTCTTTTCGTTGATGGTGATGTTTCAGACGCAAGGTTCGTTTAAAGGAGCTCACTTGTGTGCCAGGAACCCGGAGCGTCGTTAACATTTCAGCAGCTAATAAAGATTACAGCGCACCTGTGAAGGGGTGCTAAAATAACCAATTGTGCTCGGGCACACGGTCAGCAGCGCCCAGGGGTGTGGGCTCCGGGCAGAGGCAGCTTTTCCCCGGGAGGAAAGGTCTCCGGGGCTCGGGGCTCCAGGCTCTGCCCCAGCCTGCCCGGACACTCATTTAGGGTCCGGCCAGCCCCCACCGGGATCCTCCCCGAGCCCACGGGATGTGCCGGGGTGGCTGATGCCCCGCAGCCCCTGTCCTCTGAGCAAACGCACACCGGGAGGAGCACAGCTGGATTTCACCGGAGTGCGTTCAAATGTATAACCCTGGCCCCTTCTGGAATAGAAAAGTTGGAAGTTGAAAAGGCTTTTTAAGCAATGCAGCGCTGGGTTCGTGCGGCTGCTGTGCAAAAACATCTAAAAGGAATGCATTTAAATGGTGAGCCTGCAACTCGTTATGAATAAAGTGAGATTCTGAAATACCTGCACAAGCACAAAGGAGCCCAGAAAACCCAGCCAGCATCTGCAGGGCCTGAGATGAGAGACCCTGAGGGAAGGGAAGGGAAGGGAAGGGAAGGGAAGGGAAGGGAAGGGAAGGGAAGGGAAGGGAAGGGAAGGGAAGGG
>VZUI01004699.1:0-15248 GCA_013401135.1 Cettia cetti
GGAACGGCCTCAGGCTGGGCCAGGGCAGGCTCAGCTGGGCCAGCAGCAGGAATTTCCCCATGGAAAGGGGGCTCAGGCCTTGGCAGGGGCTGCCCAGGGAGCTTTGCAGTGCCCATCCCTGCAGGTGGCACCTGGAGGTGGCACTCAGGGCTCTGGGCCTGGGGGACAGGGTGGGCCTGGGGCACAGCTGGGACTCCATGGGCTCATTTTCCATCCTCAGGGATTCTGGGATTCTCTGATCTTTATTATGGAAGGTAAATAGCTACAGCATGTCAATATCTAAGTCAGGGGAGAATCACTTTTCTAACCCTAACAAAGTCCTGCAGAAAAGGATCTGGTGGAAAACACAGGAATAACTTCCCTGCCAGTCCGGCCAGGAGACCCTCAGAGCACTTTGGTGGAATTCCCGATGTGTAAAACCCAAAATGCTGGAAACATCACCCTGTGCTTTTTGGCTCTTTGTCAGCTGGAAGCCTCTGCCAGAGCTGCAGTGTGGTGAGGAGTCTGCTTCTCATCTCCTCACATCTGGACCCCGTGACATTAATGGCAAAAGCAACTCTCTTTTGCAATTCCATCCAAAAACTGCAAGCATCAGCCCTTCACAGCTAATGAGAACTGAGCTGGGGGAGAGAGTTTCTCCTACAGTGCCCCGTGACAAGTCAGCTGCATGCCTCTTGATCCATGTAATTTTATTCCTTGTGGAGACCTCACATAGGCACAAATAGAGAGATTTGAAAATAGTGTGACTCCTGCTTATTTATCTTGCAATGAATTCAATGTATTAAATCACTGTCCTGCTAAAAGCCTGTCTCTCCAAGATCACATCCTATGAGATCAACTCAAGCAAATAAAATGGCTACTAAATCTTTGGTTGTCATTGCAACACTTTTTTTTTAAAAAAAAATATTTTTTAAAAGCAACAGAACACTCCAGTATTCATTCCAGTGCCATAAACATGTTAAGTAATTGAGTATTTATCTGAAGAGAATGAGAAATGTGGAATTTATTTCTAGGGCTTGAGCTTTAAATAAACAAGACACTTTTAAACATAACTCCATTTTGGATAATGAGATGTTTTCATGGACATAATGGCTATTTGCAGCATGTTTTCCCATGACTCTTTTTTTACAATATGACATTTAAATCAGACTAGCACAGAATCTTTGTGCATTAAGAGAGGTCATCTCTTCTCAGGAGTAAATATTTGTATATATGTGGGTGTGTGCGATACGTCTCATGCAAGAACTGTGTGTAACAGTGGGAGTTAATTTGGTTTAATAATCAAGCTGTAAAAATCTAACTGATTGATCAAACTCATAAATTGGTTTCCTGGTACAAAAGGCATTACATAAGTAGGTTTCCCTACTTCTATTAAATATTCTTAATGTAAATACATGGATACACCTAAGCAAGCATTATGGATCCATCACCACAGTGCTGTGATCCCTGACCCTTAGGTGTGGAAAACCTCAGTGCTGTCCCATGAAAGTAAAACTCACAGACATCAGTGTTTTTTCAGGTCCTGTGGCACATGTGGCACTTTTTATTTAACCCAGACTGCAGGACTGAGCCCCTGCCCTGCTGGGAGGAGCAGCTGGTTACAGCAGAACCACCTTGTGAGGACAAAAGGGGAGATTTCTGTCATCTGGCCATCAAGGGGTCCACAAAATTTCCAGCCATGCAGGTTCCTCTGCTGAATCATCCCTGCCACACCTACACAGAGCTGAGATTTGCCTCGAATAAGCAGCAATGCCTGAAATAGATGTGAGCAGACATGAGCAGCAGTGTTTGTCAAGGGAGAGAAAAGCACTTTGCTTTTCATTTTATGTTTAGTGTGAGCTGCAGCTAGTTCGTGTTGGAAGAGAAGTTTTAGTCCTTGTTTTCCAAGAACTGGTGGGGTTTGTTTTTTTTTCATTCTGTTGATGTGAGTGAGCTGCAGAGAGGTCATGGTGGTGCTTCCCCATCCTGTATGTTCTGAAGAACTTGAGTGAGAAGGAATGAAAGGGGTTGTGGGAAGTTGTCTTGGGGTGGGGAAGCACAATTAGGAATGGGATGGAAGTAGATGAGGTGACTTTATTCACACCAAGCATGAATCAAAGTTGAGCCCTGGCATTTGGACTGCAAAAAAAGATGGACTTGGGGTGCTGGTGGGTGAGAGCTGGACATGCCCTGTCTGTGTGTGCTGGGATCAGAAACCAACTGTGCCCAGGGCTGATCACACCATGTGAGCAGCAGGAATGGGATTGGGATTGTGCCCCTGTGCCCCCTCAGGTGAGGCCCCACCTGCAGAGCTGCCCCAGCCCTGGGAATTCCCAGCACAGGGAGGCTGTGGAGCTGCTGCAGAGAGCCCAGAGGAGCCCCAGGATGAGCAGAGGGCTGGAGCAGCTCTGCTGGGAGGAAAGGCTGGCACAGCTGGGATTGTTCAGCCTGCACAGGAGAAGCTTTGGGCTGACCCCAAATTTCTGTGAATTCTGGGAATCTGTGACCTCATGGTGGCTTTGAAGGGCCTGAAGGAGCTCCAGGAAACATGGAGAGAGACAATTTCCAAGGGATGGAGGGACAGGAGATGGGGAATGGCTTCCCACTGCCAGAGGTTAGGGTTACACTGGATATTAGGAAGGAATTGTTCCCTGGGAGGGTGGTGAGGCCCTGGAACATGTGGCCCAGAGCAGCTGAGGCTGCCCCTGGATCTGTGGAAGTGTCCAAGGCCAGGCTGGATGGGAGTTGGAATAACCTGTTCAAGTAGAAGATGTCCCTGCCTACAGCTTGGAACTTGGTGATCTTTAAGGTCACTTCCAACCCAAACCATTCTATGATTTCATGTTCCTGGTCCTGTGTACAAAGCCCAGCCCTGAACTGGACACCCCTCAGTGCAGGATTCCCACCAGCACCATGCCAGGGCAGCAGATCCTCACTGGAGATGAGTGACCTGATCCACTTCCCCACATTTAACAACATCTGTCACGCTGGGCTTTACCTCTGTCACACTGAGAGTGGCCTTGCCCAGTCACAACTGCTGGGTAAGTGAATTTTTGTTTTTGCTAGGGCCTGTCTCCTCCCCGCCCTCTTGCTAACCCACTTTTGGGCAAAGCTTCCCACTTGGAAATCCGCCCGTCCCATTAACCTCTGCAAGCAGGGTGATGATGAAGGGCTGGAGTGTTTGGGAGCTGCTCCCAGGGGAAAGCAGTGCCTGCTGCTCCTGGGCAGCTCAAAGCAGTCAGGGAGGGGGAGAACCAGCCTTGGCACAGAGGGTCCAGTGCCATCTGGATAACCAGTAGAAAACTGGTTTTACTCCCAGCCAGGAATCCTGATTTCCAGCAGTGTTGCCACACATGTTCAACTCCCTTGTCCACAACTCTTATTTCCCAGGTTAGTGGTGCAGTTATAGAGATAATTCCCATGCAAACCCTCCCAGCTGGGAGCTCACCCCTTGAAGCCTTGATGCCATTCAGTCCCTAAGGTCACTTGGTAAATCTGTGCTAAAAAACATCCCAGTCCCACACTGCTCAGGAAAATCCCTACTGGAATTGGAGCAGGGCAAGCTAATAGTGATGGGATTGTGAGCACAGTGGAGGTGGAACAGTGTTTTTATGCCCTTCTCTTTCCTTGGAGATGAAAGAGAAAGATCAGAAGAGGATTGACTCCATTACATTACTCGTAGGTGTGTGTGTGAGTACCTGGTACTTATTTATGTTGGCGTCTGTGCACAACAGGGCAGATAAAATGAAAGAATTTAGGACATATCTGGCACAGCCACACAAGCTTTTAGAACACAAGATAAACAATAGATGATTGCATGTTTAAAGCATTTTCCTTGATAAAAGATTGAATAATTTACCAGTAATGACAGGGAGCAATGGAGGGGTCAGCAAACCACATTACACAGCAATTGCACCACACCAGCTCCAGCCATGCTGTTGGGGCTATTTTGTTTGTTTGTCTTGGATATAATTTTTTTTTTTGGCAACCATCTGTTGGACTTTACAACAGAGCAGATCCAGTGGGACATGCCCCATGGGAAGCGTGGAATGGAGTGTGCGTGTAGAAGCGGCGTGGGGAAAAGTGGGAATTTGTTTTGTGCTAGCTTGGAGGAGATGCACTGAACTGGAGAATGAGAATGGGCTCATCTGGCAGAGACAGACCCTGGAACAGGATTATCCTACCTAGTCCCAGCAGCACCTTTGTTGACCAGGAAACACAGAATGGTTAAAATTGGAAAAGACTCCAAAATTATCTTGTCCAAGCCTTCATGGATCACCACCTTTTCAACAAAATGAGAGCACTGGTCCAGTTGTCTCCTGAACATCTCTCTGGGCAGCTCCTTCCAATGCTTGACAACCCTTTCACTAAAGAATTTCCTCCTGTTTTTCAACATAGACCTTCCCTGGTGGAACTTGAGGCCATTTCCTTTTGGGAAAAGAGGCTGACCCCCTCCCTGCCCACAGGACAGTGCTGCTGTGCTATTTCTCCAGCTTTCTTTGCCATGGCTGAAGCACAGGGCACCAGGAGTTCATTCATTTGGTGCTGCCAGCTCAGTTAGATGGTGCCAAGTCCTGTGAGCTCATGGGTTCAACCCCTTCAGCTTGCTGGAGCTGATAGAAAATCACCAGCTTTGTCTAAATTACAGCTTGGCCCTCAATTAGGTGTCAGGGAGTCAGGTCACTGTGTGGGTGCTGCTGTGACCTGGGTCAGTGGCTGCCTGCACCCTGCAGAGTTTGGGGATGTGTGTTTGGGCTCCTTCCTTGTGCCCAGGCTCCGGCCTTGAGCCCCAGTGACCCAAATTTCAAAGGGTTTTATCTTGATGGACACTGTGTGAGCAAGCCTGGCCTCCAGATCTGACTGGGGAAAGGTCTTAACAGATGGTTCAGGCTTGCAAAGTACTGATGTTTCACTGAAGAACAGGATTTATGGTGCATCAGACATGTAGGACTATTTTTGTTCATCTTCTGTTTAGTTTTTCTTAACTCTTCATTTGCTTCTTTCTGCTTTGTCTTTGGGAGCATCCTGACCCACCTCCAAGTTGTCTCAGCAGGGGAATCAGGATTTTCCAGATCTCTTTGGCTGTCCCAGCTGGGCTTTCCAGATACTTTTCCCTCTCCATCCCTGTTTGAAAGACAGAAGCAGCAAGCCCTGACCAGGGCAGAAAGGCCAGTGGGCAGAGCCAGGGTTTGCCCAGGTTCCCTCTCCACCATCCTGAGGATCAGTTCCATGCACAGGGCAGCCACAACACCCTCTACCCACCCAGGGAGGAGTCCTCCCATTGCCCTCCCCATTCCTCTTTGGCCTGGGCTGTCACCCATCACTGCTTGTGCTCACCCTGTGTCCCAGTGCCCTGCCCAGACAGGCTCTGTCTCTCCTGCCACACAGCAAACACAGGATGGATTTCTCGGGAATCCTGTGGAAAATCACTGATAATGGCTGATAAGGGGATTTTACTGTACACAGCATCACACAAAATGTTGCCATCTGTTTGCAGTCACCTTTTGTGGGAAGGAGAATTTAAACAGTGGGGAGTTTTAAGGCGGGGGGGGGGGGGGGGGGGGGGAAGTGGAAATTCCTGTGACTTTTGAGGCTGAGATTGCAAATCTCAGGGAGATGGGAGATCCCCAAAAAAGGGAGAGGAACCCCAAGGCTGCAGAAGATGTGCAAGTGCATTGAGAAACATGAGTGTTAGAGCAGGTCTGAGATATTTTCATTTTCTTCTGACTTCTCTTTGAAGGGAGTGAGATGATTTGAGTCACCCAGTGCCCTTGGCCTGTCCCACATGGGATTTCAGGGTTTCAAATGTGAAGGGCTCCATCCAGCCCTGCTGCAGGAGGCTGAAAAGTTGTTTCCTCCTTCCTCAGAAGTTACTATTCCCATAGCAGAAAAGCAGGCGGGTTTATGACTCATCCATTCAAGATTATGCATTAAATAATAAGCTGGACTTTGAGCTGTGGCAGCTGAGAGGTAGCACATGTTTGCCAGCTCTGTTACAGGGGTGGCAGTTGGAAGCCTGGACATTTAAATGGACATTTTTCTTGTGGGCTAAGAAAAACCTCCTCACCTTCAGCAGGAGCTGAGGAAAATAGCTTGGATTTCTATGGTTTGTCATGGAAAAAATCATTGTGTTAGCTTTAAAAAAGAGCAGCCAGAAACTGGGGGATCTGAATGTGTCTGACTGTGCTGACCTGGGATTCATCTTGTGAAAGAGAGAGAAAGGGAAAAGCTTGCTGAAACTGGATGTACAAAACATCAGCCCAGGGCAAGTGAGGGGAGGATCACTGTCCTGGTCTAGGTTTAAGTCATTAATATTCCTGAAGAGGAGAGCTGCATCTTGATGTTTATCATAGAATCGTGGAATGGTTTAGGTTGGACTGGGCCTAAAAGCTCATCCAGTTCCACCCTCTGCCATGGGAAGAGACACCTTCCACTATCCCACATTGTTCCAAGCCCAATGTCCATCCTGGCCTTGGACACTTCCAGAGATACAGGGGCATCCACACCTTGTCTGGGAAATCTGTATAAACCTTCTAGGCTCCTGCTGGTGAAGTCATGGCCCTGCTGAAATATTTGTTTCTGGTCTTTACATCTTCCCCTACAGCAGACTCAGCTGTTTCACCGTGGCTTACAAAGCGTGGGCTTTGCAAACTCGCATTTCTAATTTTTCTCTTTGCAGACCTTTTGTTGTGGCTTGGGTGTTTCCCATGGGCCTGCTGCCTTCAGCAAGCAGAGCAAAAACCTTCAGTGCTGTGGGCCTGCTGAAGGTTCAGGGTAAATTTTTCCTGGAAAGCAGTTGCAAGATCAACCAGGGAATGAATTAATTTCTTCAGTGGACACGCCAGGCTAACACTGTGCCTATGCTGCAAATAGATTCCATTTAAAGTAAAGCTAAAATGGCAGTGAAGACAAAGGAGCCTGAAATGTTACAGTTTGAGAAAAAGTGACTGAACTTGAGTTTGTTATCTTCGTTTCTACTCCAATCCAAATAAGCTCTGGCTGCCCATCTGTGCTATGACCATGCCTGTTCTCTCTGCAAACACATACCCAGCCTCATGGAGCACCATGCAGAGGTGGGGTTTGCTGTTGTGATCTTGAAATTAGACCTGCAAGAAGTTCATGTCACAATGTTTCTGTTTGCCTATCTCTGCTTGTTAATAGAAAAAAAAAAAAAAAAAAAAAAAAAAAAAAAAAAAAAAAAAAAAGAAGAACTAAAAAAGGTACTACATTTGCTGAGGCTGGTGAGGTTTGACTTTGACACTTCGATGCCACCTGATCCCTTTTGAATTTGCTGCTGCCTGGCAGCTGTGGCTTAATTGTCCAGGATGGTGCTTTTTTCCCTAGTTGTGCCTGAGGCAGATGCTGGTTAGGGATGGTTCCCTGTGCCCATCACCTCCTCTGCTGTGTGTCAGTCATGAGATCTGCTGGGCTCCTGCGAGCCTGTGGTGAGCTCTGCTGGCTCCGGGATTTTCTGCGCACGGATCACTGCCAAGTGTTCCGGCAAGAGTGAGGGCTCCACGCTCTGCCAGCTCCCCACTGCTCACACAGATGGTTCCAAGAACCATCTGAGCAGATCATTTCCCTCCCCTGACACAGCGAGGTGTCTTTACGCCATGGTGCGGTTACGTTTTCACTGGAAGGCTGTTTCAAAAGCAAACCTCCCCTGCTCTTCACTCACCACTCATCCTCCAAAACCAACTGAAGTTTCTTTCTGAGTTTTATTTAGCTAGAATTTGCTCCCTAGTAGAGCAGCAGTGAGGACATTACCATAAAATCCTGTTTATTAGTAAACCCAGTGACCTGCCCTGGTGAAAATCCCTTTCCAAAGTCCCACCCTGTTCCTCGGCAGTAGGTGCAACCACTGAGTGATGTTAGTTTTGTCGTTTGAGGCTTAAAAAAAAAAAATACCTCAAACCAAACCAACATGTAATAATTTGCAGATGTTGGCAGATGGTGATGATGCATGAGTTGAAGCTCTCTTTGGGTGCCAAACCACAAATATATATATCATTTTTTTATAGTCTCCCATTCCTGGAACTGAAAGAGGCTTCAAAACAATCAATATGTAAACACAAATACAGAACATTCCCTTCTGAGCAACACCAGTGCTGCTACTGCTGCTACACACAGAGGGCTTTTTCTTAGTGGCTGTGTCCTTCTTCTGAGCTGCTTTTTGTCCTTTATTTACAGGCACAGGTCTGCAGGGCCAGTGCAGCTCCTGCAAAACCAGGGGAGGTGTTCACACTTTCTGAACTTTTTAAGTTGCTGACCAGTGTAGGCTGTTCCAGGCTGACACCAGGATAGAGTTATGTTTTATTTACTGCTGGATTTTCTTATGGGCTTTCTACTGAGCAGCACCATGTCCAAGGGCTTTGAAAACTGAGGTTTTCTCTTTATTCTTTGAAATCTTTATCACAAGAGTGCTCCTTTCCCTCTACTGCCTTCCATGGGTATTTTACTTCTAAACCAAAGGGGCCACCTTAGAAGTTGAGGGTTTTTTCACATGAAGGCCATGCAGAAAATGCCATCAAACTTGCTTTGAAGCTAATTTTGGTGTCCTTTCAACACTTTTTCTCGCTGGGAAATGAGCTGATATCATCATCCTGACAACCCAGGAAGGGCCAGGTTGTGGTCAGCTGCAAACTACTTGCAGCCACTTGCTACCAAAGTCAACTTTCCAGCATGGTCTGCCATGACTTTGGGGTATTTGTTGTTAAGATTGTGTCTAAGGCACCAGTCAGAAATTGGGACAACATTGGGCTGGGTCTCTTCCAGCCAGATATTGGAGAGAGGCTCCTTCCAAAAAAAAAAAAAAAAAAAAATGGTTAGAAGTGCAGGGCAGCAGCTGGCAGGTGAAGGAGTGAGATGAGGGGACAATTATCAGGAGAGTATTTGGTGTTCTCAGCATTCATTGTTGTATTCCTTTCTGCCTTTATTTATTGCAGCTTTCCTGGCAAAGACAAAGGTTTTAAGAAGACTTTAAAGAGGGTAATGAAGTTTCTAAGAGTTCTTTCCAGAAATCTGCCCTGGGGCATAAGGGAAACTTGGGAGAAAACCCCGAAGTGCTTGTGAAATGGCAAACTGAAGATGGAAGGGGCACTGCTGGCCCAACAGGGTGCAGGCTGGAAGCCCAGCATCCAAGAGGGATGATGTGTGAAGGGATGATGAGATGCTGATGGTTTGGTGTGGGTTTGAGGGTGAGGGAAGTTCCCCGTGGATAGGGTGTACCAAGGGGAGATCACTGGTGAGGGAAGCCTGTATCTCTCAGTATTTGAGATGTGTGGAAGCAGGGGGAGCTTTTATTTATTAAGGTTAAAGCAAAAATTTGCTGTTTGAGCACAGATGTAAGGGATTGAAAGGCCACAGAGGGGATTTTTAGCTGCCTGGATAGGTGGGAGACCACATAATTTAGAGAGATGACAGAGGTTATTTGTGTAAGCTGGACAGAGCAACCACAGGGACCTTTGATCTTACTGGTTAAATCCCAAATGATACAAAAGTGTTGGAGAAACCAGGTGAAAAATGGGATTTTGTTCAGCAAGGTCTTATGTAAAGTACTGGGCTTAGCTGAGAACCAAACATCCATGTAGCTCTTCCTGCTCTCTGGAATTTCTTCAGGAAAAAAACAAGTCTTCAACTCCGGGCTGTGTGGAGCAAAAGAGAGTCTGCAGGACATTTGAACTCATCCTTTTGCTGTAGTGAGCACTAGTAAAGGTGTGAATGAACTGTGCTCCAGGAAAAATCCCCAGCTGGAATGGAGACCAAGGAGAGCAGGGCTTAGATGGACATGGTTGTGTAGGAACTGGGGTGGTTTGGTCTAGAAAAGTCAGGGATGGGAGACAATATCATAATATAAAAGGGTGCTCTGAAGATGAATTCTTTCTTTTTCTCTGTGGTCATGAGGGCAAGAAGTCCCAGGCTTAAATTACAGCAGGAGTAAGTCAGACATCTGGGAAAAAAAAAACCTTTCTACCAGCCTAAATAGCAAAATCAGGTTTAAAGTGGCTGGAGAAGCTCTGCAGTCTCTGTCACTGGAGGTTGTTTCGACCTGGATAATCAAAAATGGTTCATAAAGGATGGTTGGGCCTGCCCTGCTCCCAGGGATGACATCCCCATGAGGGCTCTCCCAGCCCCCCAAGATTCTCCCTGAAGATAAGGTTTTCCTACAAGAATTAACATGAAGGATTAAAGGCAAGGCTACCCATGGGATGAGTCCTCCTTTCATGTGCTAAAAGAAGTTTAAAATCTAGGGGCAGAATCAACAGGCAACTGCAGCTCAGGGTAAAGGGTGGTATAAGTAAAAACATTGGCTGGGTGAAGACTTGGAAAAGTTCATTTAATGAGCTCATTTAATAAGACTGAGTTTCCAGTGTGTGTCCATGGCAGGAAATTGTTAGAAGAGAGCAGAGAATGAGAAAGGAAGAAAGGAACCACTCAAAATGGTGAATGGACTTGGAGAGAGAAGAAAAAAAGAGGCCAGTCTACAGCTGGAATGGGTTTAAAAGAAATAAGTAGTATCAGAAAGAATAAAGTGCACTTAGAAAAATGTTGAAAGAGGCATGGCTGTTCCTTCCAAGGAAATCAGCAGACAATTTAAGAGAGGGATCATGTGCAGATAAGCCACCAACAAATCTCATCTCCTTTGTGCTCGGTCCCACGGTGCAGTCACAGAAGAAGAGGAACCAAAAGTCACAGAAGAGTCTGTGGGCTTCTTGTTCATCTTCTACCATGTGAGACTGGGAAACTTCACTCTGGAGAAGTGGAGACAGATAGAAGAGTGTAGTGATGAGTCAGAGGTGATGAGAAGAAAGCTGGGCTTTCTGGTATAGGATCCAGAGAAGATTCCTAGGTAGGAATCTCTCAGGACAGCTGGAAGGTGGGACAGGGTAATGATGGAGGGAACAAAAGGCATCAGTAAGGAAGAGACAGAGAAAAGGTGTCAGATGTGAGCAAGAGCTGCCAGTGGCCAGGGCAGACCTTGTGCTGGGAAGCAGGAGCCAGCAGGAGGGATTTGGAGGCATGTGAGAAGGAAGCAGAGCTGTGGCACTGACTTGCAGGGAGGAAGGAGCTCGGAGTGGGTCCCAGCAAAATAAAAGTAGTCAGCAGTGACAGGTTGGAAAGTGTAAAAACACATATGTACAGTGACTGGGTGTGAAGACAAGGATTGAGGGATGATGCACAAAGAAAGTGGGAAACAGATGGAAAGTTCTGATCTGTGGAGAGGGATGGGAAAGGGCGAAGTGGAGTGACCACTTTGGGCAAATGGGAGAGTACAGCCAGCAGCAGGGTGAGGGTGATGGGAGGAGAAGGAGACAGAGGACAGGATGTAGATGGAGGGCCAGGGCTGGAACAAGGGTGAGGATGAAGGAGTGGGGTTGTAGCCTCTGCAATGAGACTGAAAACAAGTGAGGAGCAGTGTGCAGAGCTGCATTTCTGGAGAGAGCTGAAGGGAACCACGAGAGCCTGGGGCTGAGTGCATTCTGGGCAGTTCACCTGCAATCCTGAAATCACTCACCTCCAGTGAATATCCCTATCTTCCTCCCCAGTACCTAATCAACCTCTGAAGTTCTGAATTCCCACCTGGAAGCCTCTCCAGTGGGGACAGCCAGCCCCCTCCCCACCTGGCAGCAGTGCCAGATCCTGCTGCTGGAGACTAAAAGGCACTTTGCCTTTTGTATTCAAAGCCCAGACACTTGTCCCCAAGAAGAATCAGGGGACTTCTGTGTTTTAGAAAGAAAAATCCAAGCCAGCAGCTTTAAATTATGCACAATTCTCGAGAGACCTGCATCTTTCTGTGTGTTATCCTGAGCCCAAACAGCACAAGTGTTTGAGCAAAAGGCCATAAAGTTTTTCTGGGTAAATACTACATATTTTAAAATAAGTTTCAATGGCTGCTGTGTTTCTCTCCAGCTGGTGGGTGAAGGCAGACCTCTGTACAGACTGTGTTCATTGCCTGGAATCTGCTGGCACCTGGAGCAACCTTTATTTGGCTGTGCCCAGGAGCTGAGCTGCAGCCCCCGAGGTGGAGAGAGCTGGCTGGGACACCCGGAGGGTGACACTTCCTTGGCAGGTCTTCCTGCACAGCCTGTGCCAGTGGGTCTGTGGGAAGCTGAGGAAGCTGCAACTCTTCTCCTCCTGCCTCTAGGAAAGCTGCAGCACAGTCCTGCCTCCAGGAAAGCTGCAGCACAGTCCTGCCTCCAGGAAAGCTGCAGCTCGTCACTGTCAGCGTGAGCATCGGTGCCATCACCTCTCTCCTTTCCCCCAGCTCATTCCAAGGAATAGCAGCTCACTCCAACAAAAAGTGCCCATTCAAGAGATGAACCAAAGCATCCCTCTGAAAAATGGGTAGGACTTGGCCAGAGTTCACACCAAGGCATAAGCCAAGGCCAGGGGATTCGTATCCAACAGATAGTTCAAAGAATAGGAAGTGATTGAAACCTGAATCCCTTTCTCATGGCCCACCTCTGGGAAAGATCATGGGATCTCAGAGTCCACCAGCAGTGGAGATCTCTGTAAAAATCAGGTTAATTTACTTTTTGTTTTAAAATGAACCAGTGCTATCAGGACTTTGCTTCTTTCTCAGTCATATCAGGTCAGTGGTGTCTGAGGCATGCAGTGATGATGCACAATCTTGCACAACAACCTCTTGTTCTGGGACTAAAAGCTGTTTGTTTACATAGTATAAGATGGCCTTTCAGCCATACAATGTTGGTTCAGTTTAATGACACTTCTGAGTTTCCATCAGATTGTGATGCAGGAGCGGCGAGGTTGCACAACCCAGAGCGAAGTTTCCCATGTCTGCTGTGACTCAGTGTGTTCCTGGTGTCTTAGAAATAGAAATTAGAGAGCAAGGCATCACATCCTAGCACTGTGTAAGTCGAGGTGTTGTGCTTTGCTGTTTGTTTTGATTTGTTTTAATTTATATTCTCTTGTCTCATAGAGCCAACAGCCTGCTGTGCTCCGTGTTTCCAGGGAGCAGCACCAGGACACTTATCAGGCAGGATTCCTCTGAGCCAGTCACCCTTAATCCCTTTCACAGGAGAGAAACAAATGCAAATAAGATGCAATTCCTCTCCTCTGGAGTGTCTGCAAGGTGCTCTGCCATTAAACACAATTCCAGAGTGGAGCTCAGACCCAGCTTCCACCCCCAGCTTTAGAAACCAGGACAGGGGTGCTCAAAGTTCAGCCCCAGGTGTCTGTTTGCTCTTCAGCTGAAGTGTGAGGAGTGCTGAGTTCTCTCTCTGAATGCTTCAGCTGGTGTGGGAGATCACCTGGCTCCTCCCTGTGCTTCTCCCCTGGGCATGGCTGGGTGTTGGGACAACTCTCCTGAGCTTCAGCTTCTTCCACCAGAACTCAGAGCGCCCTCCAGCCCGGCCCTGAACACTTCCAGGTTGCCTCTTAATGGTTAATATTATTATTTAATGCCAAAATAACAATGCAGAATGTGCCTGGAGTGCATTTAACGAGTTGCCATTAGTCATAAGGATTCCACAGCGTTGGTGAGTCTGTGTTTGCAGAGTCACGAGGGGGTCACATGGAGAAAGCACTTCCAAAAAAAAAGGTTAAGAGCTAAACAGACAAAAGAAACATTATTATCACCATTTTAGCAGAGTGAAGCAAGCCTCTGAGGCAGTGCTTGCTCAAAAATTCTGTGTCAGCCAGGAACTGAAAGGAAAATTCTATGTAATTCAGATTTTATTTACCTCAGTTATGTCTTCAACACCTGTAATGCTGAGATCTGATTTACTCAAAAAGTCAGCCAGTTGCTTCTCAGAGCTGTGATTAACGTTTGGGCCCTAAATTTAAGTCTTTGCTTGGGCTAGTACAAACTTCTGAAGTCTGGAGCTGTCTCTGATGGTCACAATTTCTTCTCAACTCCATCCACTACAGGCAGGTGTTTGGTCACTGCAAGTCTGCACGAGGAACCTTGTCCAGTCATTTAATATTTTCTCCTTTTTTTTCCTGGATAAAATTTGATATATTTCACCAAGTAAGTTCCACCATGAAGACCTACATCTCTTTGAACGAAACAATAATCTAAATAACTTAGTTAATTCTGTAGCAGCCTTCTCAGCAGGTTGGCATTGATGCTTGAAAATGCATTTCCTTTCTGTTTGTTTTTCCTCATTCTTTCTTTAAATAAGTGTTTTTTTAAAAAGGTTTATAGATATTTGTGGGATTTTTTTTTTTCCCAGAGTACAACATCTAGGGCTTTATTACAATTTCGTTGCTTTTTTCAAGTTCATGTCTTGGCTCTACAAAGCAGCTGCACTCCCTGGAGATCCTTTATTGTAGCTGTGTAAAACATTATGAAGTGTGGGAAAAATCTTGATCTCTTGTTGTTTTTGTATTTCTTTGTGGAGGTTTTTTTTTTTTCTTAGCCCATTCCCCAAGACAATTGATTTATGGGAGAGGTCTCAGCCAGCCCTTCTCATTACCTCAGGGTTCTTTTATGGTCTGATATGAAATACAGCCAGCATTTAAAAAATCTTTCCTTGACTCCTCATCCAATGGTACCCCCATGCTTGGGGATGATGTTCCCTCTTCCTTCCTCTTCTTTCTTTGGGATATTTGCTTCCAGGTTTGCTGCTGGATTGGAAACTGCTCTTCCATGGCTTTGGGTAAAGCTTCCTTGGCTTCATTCACCCTTCACACACTGATGTTGCTGTTCCCTTCCTCTCTTGCTTCTTGCACTTGGTTGCTTGATTTCCTATTTGATACTTCTTCCTATTCAATTCTTTTATGATTCTGGAAACATATTCCTGGCTATTAGAGAGAGAGAGTCAATACACCAGGCTAGCATTTTCTCACACAACTTCTTTTCTGCCAAAGGTCATGACTTTTTGACTTGAATAACAGAAAAAAAAAGGAGAAATTGGGATATGAGAGAAGTTAATAACTTGGGCTGGTGTTAGGGAGTTGCATTTCTTTTCTTGATGGGTTCTCTGGTATGAATGCAGCTGCACATGTAATGGGCTAGGTACTGCTGAATGTCCCAAGACTATAAAATTCTGCTAAATACATAAATGTGGAGGGGAAAATTAGCAAGGGATGTCTCACCAATTTTTCTGATTGCAAGGCTGGCTGGATCTTTATCCCCCTCTGGGCAGGGATGGTGAGCACAGAGGATGAATTTTCCTACCCCCAGGGTGAACCATCCTTGCAAGGCTGGGTAATTCTCTTTTTTTTCTTCCTTTTCTTTTCTTTTCTTTTCTTTTCTTTTCTTTTCTTTTCTTTTCTTTTCTTTTCTTTTCTTTTCTTTTCTTTTC
>VZUI01004702.1:0-11734 GCA_013401135.1 Cettia cetti
CTGAAGGTTAACACTGTCATTTGCCAAAGGAACCACCACATTAGATGACACAAGTGGCTGGGAGTCACTCCGTGTCCCTTCTGCATCTTCTTGCCCAGCAGTTCTAAGGCCAGACGAACTCAGCCAGATCCGGTGCTCAAAATGTACTGCTACAACTAAGGGAAAACAAAATTCTGAAGGTGAAAACAGACATAGGCCACAGCTTTACAATGAGAGGCATTTGATTCTGTTAATTGTTCTTTTTGTCTTGTAACATTTATCTGCTTCACAAAATCCTTCCCAGGGCCTCTGATCTTACTACCCATGGCCTTTGTTTTGCCTGCTGCCTTCCATCTCACAGAAGCAGCACAAAACACTATTTTCAAATTTTGTGGTCCAGTTATAAGCACCAAAACCAGAAAGTGCGGCAACACAGCAGGAAAAACAAATGAGCAGAAGTGTTGCTGACCAGCAGAAATACAGAACTGCTGGAATTGAATACAGAGGCTATGACTGGCTCTGGTTGATTGGTTTTGTTTTTGGGGTTTTTTTTTGCGGTGGTGGCTTTGTTGTTGGTATTTTTCTTTCCCTGAGACACATTTGGGATATCCCGTCCTACTTTCTGTCTTCAGAGCTCATGGGCTAAACCCACCTGCACACTGCCTGCTTGATCCGTGTTTCTGTGGGTTCTGCCTGTCCAGTGGACAGAGAGACCATCTCGCCTGTCACACAATGCTTTGTGCAGCATTGATGTTCTTAGACTTTTTTACACAGCAGTGTAAAGTAAAAACCACATAAATAATTACACCAGAAAGGCACAACATTCCCATCCAAGCCTTAAGATAATATGATTAAATATGTCCTGATGTATGATTTTTCTTTCCGGTTTCCACTTAGTTATTATTGGCAATAGTTTTTTCACCAAGCCAAGCCAGTTTTGCCCATGTTATTAATTGTTAATGGATTGTTGGGGGTTGGATTTGTTTCCTTTTTACTTGTGGAATTTCTTCCCAATGGGTTGCTAGGGAATTAATTGCTGGGTGCTTGTGGGTGCTTGACCCAGGCGGGGAAAGGACAGGATTGGGGTGCAGTTGTTCTCTCTTGCTCCTGGCATCAGAGAGGGCAGGTCTGGCTGCTGTTATGGGAGGATTTTCGTTGTCTCCACTGGCTCCGGTCCTGAGAAAGTCTGCCATCATCGGCTCCTGAGCTCCAGAACAGCTGAGTTCATCTTCTCCTGCCCTGTTGGGCCAACCCTGTCCTGCTGCCGCCGTTTGGTAGGTGCTGCTTTGAGGTTTTCTGCAGCTCTGTGACTCCTCCCCTGCTGGGCCCGGCTACCACCGCAGAGCTTTCTGCTCTCACCCACCAGCCCAGGATTTTTTCCACTGTTCCAGCCTGGTGCTCCTGTGTGAGATCAGACTGCCCCGAGCTTTGTGAGAACAAAGCCCCTCAAGGTCTTTCCTGGTTCTGTTTAGTATTATTGCTGCAATTGTCATTGTTTGTTTGCATTGTTATAAATACTAGTAAAGAACTGTTATCCCTATCCCCATAACTCTGCCTTTAATTTCCTAAATTATAATAATTTGGAAGGAGGGGATTTGAATTCCACATTTCCTAAGGAGGTCCTGCCCCCTCCTTAGCAGATACCTGTCTTTCAAACCAAGACAGGGATCTCTCTGTCCTCATATTTTGTCAGACTTCCCACCAGATTCTCCCCAATCCTGTTGATGGACTAGAAGTGATGGAGCTTCTTGGAGGGTCCCTGACAGCCAAGAACAATCCACTGTGGTCCTGCATGGTTTGCATGTGTCTCTGAGCAGGAAGGTGTGGTGGTCCCAGCTTCCTGCCTACTTTGTGCCTGGCACCAGGATGGGTGGTAGGGAGAGCTCCATGGCATCTGCAGGGTAGCTGGGGATTGATGCAGCATTGTTCCTCTGTGCATGTGGAAGAAATCCAGCATTGAAGGAAGGTCTGGACCAACTTTGGTCTTTCCCAGCCATCAGAAGCTGGACCAGTTGGTAATCACAGTTTTAGAAGACGGGACCTGAAACCTCCCCTGTGCTTACAGACATTTGGTTGCCAGGCTTGGCAGGATTGCAAACCCTATCACTCTGATGTAAATAACCCCACTCACAAAACCTGCATCAGAGTATATGCCCTAATGCAATCTTCTTCATTTCCTCAAGATTTTTTGTTGTTGTTGTTTTATAAGTAGTAACAGTGTCTCTCTGCTACAGCTTCATCTTTATTCTGTAGTTTTGTTAATGCAGTAATGTCCTGGTTAAGGGCAAATTTGGGAGAAAACCCCTGAACAGGGTCCCTCTGGAAAGCAGACCCAAATGGCCCCTCCCCCAAAACTGATCCGGGAAAGAACTTCTCAGAGAAAAGTGGAAAAATTATTTATTTAACAAACAAAGTGCCTACAAGCACAAAGAATGAATTATATGGAACTATAAAACCTCTCATTATGGAGCGAGATGGCAAACTGAGAAAGTCCTTGCCGTGGGTGTATCTCGGCTCTCTCAGTCTCTTGTCAGTCCCTCCGGATGTCCAGGCCCTGGTGGGCTGCAGGTGCACACCCTTGGTGCTCCTCTGCGTCTTTCAGTCCAGAGCAGGTTTAAACAGTCCCAATAAAAAGAAAAAAATACAATCCAGTGAACTTCTCTGCCTCAGCTAGCTAAAACTAACTAAAAGCAAAAAGATCAAAAAGCCTGCAGTCTGTCTGAGCCTCAGCTGAACACAAGAGTCCCAGGGCAGGAATGCAGAGGAGTGAACGCTGTTTTCTCAAACTCCATGCTTCTTCTCTCCCTGATTCACTCTCAGAATCAGTCTTAAAGGCACAGAACTCAATATACAGCACAAACAGAATGGAGGATTGGGGATACAAGCATCATAAAGTCATCCTAGGACAAGTAAAATTACAACCAAGTTTTGTCTGTCTCCAAGGTTATTGTTATGATAATGGAAAATTGGGTTTTCTGACTGTTACAAAAATACTAAAAGTGACAGGTTAAAAGTTCTCTGTTATGGAAATCATCTATTTCAATATATCTTTTGAGAATATATGTAAATATGATCAGAATACGCAAAATGTTATAAAACAAGTTAATTTAGGGAGCACTGGCAAACTATTATACATTCCTCCAAATTCGTTTGTGTTGCCTGGCTTTCAGTGTTACGTGACATGGAGCTGGAACCACCTACCTCTTCCATGGCACCACGCCAGGAGTGGGTCACACCCATGTGGGTTTATGTTAAGATTGATGTGCAAAGACAAACGCAAATTCTTACACAAATTCTATGCATATAGCTCTATCTGTTTTATCTACAAATGCATAGCAAGGTTAATTTTTTTTTGTTATGACTAGAATTCAAATAACTTTGTAAAAAGCAGTATCACTGAAACTATAAACTAGGTACTAGGTCTCTTTCTTACTTACTAACATAGGCCATTATTTTTAAGGCATTTAAAAATCCTCTATTTATTTAAAACCAGACTTACATTTCTACTTTATCTCTGTGTAGATTTATGTATTTTAGATTTTTCTGAAGGTTCTAATTCAATTCTCACATCTCTGGGCACTCCTGGGCCTGTATGGATTTGGCTCAGGGGGATTCATACTACCACATCTCTCTCCTCTCCTTGAGCCATGAAGCCTCCCTTAATTACTTTATTAATGATTTGTTGAGTTCATTGGAGGCATCAATATCAGCACAATTGTTATGATGACTAATATGTATAAACCCATTCTTAAAAGTTCTTTCACCCATGATGTTAAGGAGCAAGGTGACACAAGGTGCGGCTTAGAGCAGATGCTCATCGACACTTGTTAGTGCATAGCAGAGGTAAAGAATGAGGAGATCTTCAGTATAGGTTCCAAGGAAAGGTTTATTCACTGAAGGGTCAGGGACTGAAGATCTGAGCTCTGGTGTGCAGTAACTTCAATACAGAGGTATCTTGGAGGGAGGGTACAACTTTTCAATCAGTAGGGAACAGCTTAGGGAGGAGAGTTAGGTGGAGTTTACAGCTTGGGGACCAATGAGGGAAGCAAGGGGAGGAGAACAGGTCACATGGGCCAATGGGGTGTTGAAGATTAGGGACTTTCCAAAGGAGACTTCCAGGCAAGGGCGTGGCCCCAGGGTGGATTGGCAATGAACCGTCTAGAACAAAGAGCAGGGTTAGGGAAAGATGGACAACTGGGGTAGGAGGGTACAACTTGGACTGAACCCTTAACATAAGGGAATATTAGAACAAACATTAGATAGGGAACACACCACAACACTTACGATTAGAAATATCTGTCCCACCAGGTTTAAAGAAAATATACATACTAGCTAAAGAAAAGCCCAAGAGCTTTTGAATCTGACATACATTAAAATTTTCTTTGCCATCTTGTGCTAAGGGATCCAAGGCCGGCATTGAACATAAATTTCTTGGCAAAAGCAATTTATTTCAGAGAAGACACTGCATAGGAACTGATGATTCTGCACAACACAAACCTCCAAGGAGAAAGCTGTGTAACTTAACCAAAAAGAGGGCTATTAAGGATACACATGAGCATAAGAGTTTTCAGAATCCTGAAAATGACTAGGCCTAAATTCACTAGTTGTAAAGTTTGTTCAAAGCTAGATTTAAATGTGCAGACATTAATAGCCATTTATTTTTCCCTGTCTGATTTCAAATGGTAACTTTACTACAGAGCAAGTTATTAGAAGTCCCTAAACCAGGACAGAAGTCCATAAACTCCTCACTGCTTCCCTTCCCTTGACCAGGAGAGCGAGTGTGTGGGGCCGTTCATACTGCCACATGTTGTCTTTCAGTGTAAAGGCCAGTCTCTCTCCTGCATCTGGGGATTGTCATGAAAAGCAGTAATCAATCGTGTTGACACTTGTTCATAGTACAGACTGTTTAAAACACTTCCTGAAGAAGGAATATGTCACCAGGAAAAAAACCCAGGTAGATGATTGTGCCCAGGAAGGAAGGGTTTGCAACACAGAAGGTTTTACAGTTTTTACTGCTCAGGACTCTTTTCTCCTCACATGCGCTCTTCATTAAGTTTAAATAAATAATGTTTATTCTTCATTAGTATCTTTTAAGAGGAGGAGGGGCGAAAATGCTTCTTATGAGATAGAGGTTGAAATCTGCTTTAAATAAGGCATGTGTATTCCCAGGAGGAGTGAATTCACTGGATGGTTTCAGTTGTCAGGCTTTTGTGGGACTTTGGAAAGGCCAGTCAGGCCATATCTGTGCCCAGGATCTGTGGCTGTGAGAAAATGCTTGAGACTGCCAGTCCAAGGATCTGGGTCTGCGTCTTTCACAGGTAGTGTAAGCACATGCGTTGGAAAATTTGTCCCACTGTGTCCAAAGTTCAGTACCAAGGACAAAAACATGCATGACTTCTCTTGGTCCATTCTCCTACCTTCTTTTCTTTGTTCTCCTCATTTCACTGTACTGCCTAAACATGGTTACTAAGAACTCTCCAGTCCCTGAAAAGCGAAGTCCGTTCTCAAGGAAAACTAATTTCCAAATAAAATATTCAGGATCACTTTCTGCGTCTGTTGGACTGCAAGATCTTCATGTTGAAAAGTCGACTCCCTACTATTATAACTTCAGTTTCAGCCTAGTTTAAGTGACATGTTTTTCTGACATGGTAGGAAGGAAATTGGGTTTCCTACTGAGAATTCTCATGCTGTTTTAAAAATACAGCTATTCCAATATGTGATCTGTCCCAACATATTAGAGCAGCTAAAGGAAAAAGAAAAAATGGTGAATGCATTTTTTATATATTTTTCTTACACAGTGCTGTAGGAAGTGCTCTAATCTTCACCTCATATCTGCATTTCAGCAGTCGTATCTGAAGTTTTGTTTAGAAGCCTAAATTTCAGAAAGTTGGGTTACTCCAAGGATGGCAATGTACTCACAGTACAGCAGTAACCTCTGGAATTCAGTGTAGTTTGAGTTTTGCTTCCATGCTTTCAAATTAATGCTTGAGCTAATGATTCTTGCTTTTTTAGTAAGTTTGGGTCAGATATTTCCGCTCAGTGAAAGGCAGGGAAGTCAGACTCAGTGCTGGTGGTCTCTTTGTTTTCCTCAACTTTCAGCTAAACTGAAATTTAAAAAGTAGCATTTGATGTGGGGGAAATTATCTGATGTTAATATAAATATGAAAGAATACAGCTAACGTGACTCCTAACTGAATTCCTGCGGTTTAAAAAGGCACTAGTGCCAGGTGTTACAATGTGTTTAGTCTCTCTGTGGGATGGAGTCTTTTTCTATAAATTTCCTGTAATACTTGAGGGAGGAGCCCCCCTGGAAGCAAGTTAGAAATATGCTGCTGCAGTTCCAGCAGGAATTATCAGCTGCTGGTCCAGCCACCACAGCATAAGTGGCTAGAACTGCTGCATTTTAATTTGTGTTTCACCAGCCAACCTGCCCCATGTCTAAAGAATTACAGTTCTACAAATTGTTATCTGTGGCAGTTACAGGTTCAAGAATATTGGCAAGCACTAGTTTCACTACAGTTTGGCTTTTTTTCTAAATTGTGCATGTCTTTTGTTTTGCTTATGTCAGGCTCCTTTAATCTGCTGAATGCAGTGAAAGCTGAGTATAGAAAATATCTTGTTTGATTATATTGCATTGCCTTTGCAGGCCAGCCTGAACAATTGCTAAAAAGTCCTTTCACCTCAAATATTAGAAAATCTACTCAGCAGTTAAAAGTAAAATTAAAACAAACAAACAAACAAGCAAACCAAAAAACAAAACAAACAAACAAACAAACAAAAAAAAACAACAAAAAAAAAAACCAAACCAAAAAAACCTGAAAAGGCATGGATGTTTTCATTCTAAAAATCAAACTGGCCAGAACCCTGGAATGCAATGGAATTAGATTTCCTTTTCAGAGCTGTGTATATTTTTCCATTAACCTTGCCTTCTTTAAAGATTTGTTTCATTCCTGATAGAATGTGGGAATCCAAGGCTTTTTGCTGCTCCTAAATGATACATGCTTTGTGAAATTTTCCATCCTGTTTACAAGTTGTGAAATAACGAGGGGAAAAGGAGGGCTGCAGTTGCCTGCAATTGCCTGCAAGCCCTGTATATGAAGATACTGTTATTTAGAAGAAGCTTTGAAATTAGATTTGAATAATTTAAGAATTGTTTGCCAGATTACTGTAGAGTTTGTTTGATACTTCTACAGAAAATGCAAATTGTGAGAATTTCCAAATTTACATGTATGTACTTTTTACAGTGAAGGCAGAATTAGTAATGCCACAGAATATGCAATTTTAAACTAATATTAATTCCTCTCCCTATTAATAGATTTTTCTCTCTCTTTTTTGTTCTGTCCAGACTTTTAGCTTCAAACAGGATGTTTAATTTTGAAGTCTGGGAATAGTAATTTCATGTCTATAAATTAATTTTTGACCTTTTAGTTTATATCTAAGAAAAAGTAAATTAATGTGCTTTAACTTTATACTTCTGTAAACTTTACAAAGAAATCAGCAGTCTTTGTGGAAACCTGTAATGGACTTTGATCTCTTAGTGCAGTTTTGGCAGCGCAGATTTGCCTTTGTATCAGGTACAGTTTTCTTGGGACCAATCATTCTTTCACCTGTTTTTATTGGACAGACTTGATCGTGTAATTATTGTTTGACTGCATGAAGCACAAACTAATGTATTTTTTAGAAATCATTTCAGAACTTAGGGAGTTTAATCCAAATGAAATTTACAGGAGATTGCATTGAGGACTGTATTTGCAATGAGTTGATTTAAAGGCGATTTAAAACCAGGATGAGTGGGCATAGTGTGGAAATGCTGATCTACTTTGGAAAAGACCAAATTTCCTTCTTACAGTGAAATTACTGCCAATGAGTGTTATTTTATTTTAAAAACTGCAGCTCAAGGAATTTACTTTTACTACCTATCTGTGGCCAAATAAACGTATGGTTGCATTTCATTTTGGTTGCCTTTCATCTTTCAGAGGCAGAAGCTTTTTGTGGGTTTCAGGGAAGAAATGCTTTTTCCAAACTGGGTCAAATTCTGTCTTTTCTTGCTTTGTTTTTTCTGTCTCTGTCAGGCTCCACTGCAGGATCCTGCAAATTCTATTTTCTCCTTTATGTGCAAATTCTTCTGATCACTTCCACCTCCTTAACACCCCTCCTGGGCGTCCCTGCCTTCCTTCCATCTGTGCTGACATCACTATTTTTGACTGCATACATTTGAAGTGTGACCATGCCTTTTCACTCAGTCTTACAGTCTGGAATCCTTAGCATAGGTAGGGCACTGTGGTGCTGCTGCCCAACCTTTAGAACAGTGTCCTTCTGAAATGATTGGAAACTCAATAACACCTGAGGTTAATAATAAGAAAAAATAATCCAGAGTGCTCAACCAATTGTACATTGAGAGGTGGGTGAGGAGGGAGCAGAAGGTTTTGCACATTTTAAGTATTTTAAAAGCATTTTTCAAATTAGTGTGTTAGACAACACACATGCAGAGATCAGTTATTGAATTTTAGTCTTTTTTGATGTATTTAGTGGTACATACTTACATTGCTTGGCTAATGGGTGAGTGAATTTATTGTGTCACTGAAGTATTTGTACTTCAGAAAAACTATTCCTGTGCTGATACTGTGTTGTGTGTGCCTCATTTGTGATACATTCCATGCATGGGACATCATGAGCTTTCTTACTTGTTGTTATTGTCTTCATTGTAGGTGATATCACAAAAGTGAATTGTTGTCCATTATGACCAAGTAATTAATATGTATACGTTATTTTCAGGTTTTTTCTAAGTTCAATACTTATGTACATATTTTTGTAGTAAAGCATTTGGCATCTTCACAGTAAAATGTGTTCTTGTTGTTGTTGCTGTTCTTCTTTAGCATGATCACAGTTATACCTGGGCTTTTATAAGTAAATCTTTAACAGAATCATTAAGCAGCCTTCCAGATCGAAACACATAAAGTAAAGGAGAATGGCAATATTTTCAATTCAAATTACTGCTGTCTAACTTGGCCAACTACATATTCCAAGAAGATGCCTCTTCCCGCACCGACTTCAAATAATTTATGTTTTGAATTCAGGTAGACTGCTGCCAGGCAAAGATGAAAAAAATATCAGCCAGATGCTCCTTTAAGCCTCATTTTCTTTAGAAGTAAATAAATGCACACTTACATACAAAAAAAAAAAAATCATATAAATGTGTGTGTGTGTGTATATGTATGAAAAGATATATATGTTTATATATATATATATTCACTAAATACAAAGAGGCAAAAGATGACAGAATCAATCCTAAATAGGCAGACACGATATAGTGAGTAATCTTGTAGAATATGGGATTTCTGGTTTCTCGCCTGAATTGGTAACGGGTCACTTGTCAGTCATACACTGAAATGCAATTCTGCAAATGATTAAATGATTATCAGCTATTTGGGCTCAGAGCCCTCTCAGTTTCTCCCATTTAAACTGCAGTAGGGTAGGATTAAATACTCTCTTGAGTTGTTGTCTGCTGCTTATCAAATAAGCGTCTTAACCATTCGGTATTGGTGATCTCTTTCTATAGGACTATTTACATTTATCATTCAAAGTGAAACACCCCTTGCAGAGAATGGGACATTGAGAGGCGCGTGGTTTACGTGTCTCCCCATGGAGTGAAGAGGCATGTTGCCAAAGATTCCTGGTTTCTCTGTATTTGTGTATTCTGACCAAATGTATCAATGGTTTTTCAGTTGTTGCAAATTCAAGAGGAAGTGTTGAGAGGCCGGATGATGGCAGTCAAGGTTTGATGTTGCAAAAACGTGGGCTAGGGGCAAGAGGTTACAATTAGCAGCTCTCTGGGTGTTCAGCTTCACATGAGAGCCTTGCCACTGAATTTTCCCATTGCTCTTTGGTGATGAAAACTTGAATTGCTCCGGCTGGTGACCTTCCAAGTCACACAGTCTCAGGAAAGCTGGATGTGCTGATTCAGCAGAAAGCTTCAGCAGCAAGCTCCAACACGAAGCCAAAATAAGAAACAAAGCAAACCACCCTGATTTGCATGAGGCACTTCTGTTTGCACATTACATTAAGATCCATGGGCTGATTTCTGCTTGCACCACCCCCCCCACCATACTCCCTGCATTTTTTTTTTTTTAACTGTGAAGAAGCAAAGATATCCTGTTACCAGGAAAAAAAAAAAAAAAAAAAAAAAAAAAAAAAAAAAAAAAAAAAAAAAAAAAAAAAAAAAAAAGAATAAGGTCCATACTAGTAATAGCTCTCTGCCATGTTTAGCACCAGGCATGGCATAAACAGGTTACCATTCAGTTCCTGATTTCCTGTACTGGTTTCTGGCATGGAAGAGGAAAGCAGGGTTGGTTGTTAATTTACATTAGGTATTTTCTCTCCCGGCTGGTGAGAGCATGTCTGTCAGAGCTGGGCATAGCCATGTAAACCAAAAGCAAAATCTTTCAAATTGTTCCCAGATCTTGCAATACCTAGTCATCAGTTTTACACCAAATTAGGACTCCAGGGATATGCAGAAATCCGTACAATAGAGAATAATTTCAAAAGTTTGTGTTTTGAATATTGACTAATGAGCCTGATGCCAAACTGCTCAACTGGATTCTCTCTCTGGGTTGTCTTACACCTCTTTCATTATGCTGCCTTTCTTCCAGGTTTGAGTACAGTCAAATACAGATGAGATGCTGGTCCATCTCATCACAAAGCCACTTAAATAATCTGGGGTGTTCTAGTGGCTAGGCTCTTATTTACATGGAAGACTTTGCAGCACCATGTTGCAAACTAGTGCAAATACTGAGAGTAGCTTTACTGAGAGACAGGGGCTGCCCTCCATTGCCACAGCAGCAGTGAACACCAACATATTTGCACAGGAATGATCATCTCTTTATTTGCACCATCAGCTGGATAGCTTATCTAATTCTGCCTTCACTCAAATACAATAATATCTAGAAAGTTTGCTGCCTACTTCGTAAAAATTTGTGTAATCCAATGAGCTTAATGTTTATACTGCACTCTGTGTATGTGAAGCAGGGTACAGAAATGATTTGCAATTTATGCTCTGCCTTCTCCATTGCAATCCTGCATTAAAATAAACCTTATCACAGCACCTTCTTAGAATTAAATTTGTCCTGGTTTAGAGACGGGTATCTGGAGAATGTAACCCCCCTTCCCTCCGAATTTACTATAATTTTGCAATTAAGGGCTTTCAGACAAAGATTTAGGAATAGGAATAGCAGTTCTTTACTAGGAATATTAAAATAAAACAAATGTAGTAGTACAGAAAAACAAGCAAACAAAAACAAATAGGAAAAAAAACTAAAAACCCCTGACAGAGTCAGGGATGTGACCTGGCACCCTGTTGGTCAGAGTGTTAGAAGCAGTCCAGATGAATCCTTCTGGAGTAACAGATGCAGCTCTGTGGAGTAGAGATGATCCCGTAGAAAAGTCCAGTGATGGCGAGATGGGTCCAGTCCTCCTCTGAGGAATCCAGTGTAGGACTGACTCTCTGGGGCTTCAGGCTCCCTTTTATCCAGGTAGGAAGTCCAGGCTCCCCCCAACACTGGGTGGAACATCTCACAATGGGATGATGGAATGTGTCATGTGCTTGGGGAGCCTTAATGAGCTGATATCCCCAATATCCCTGTGGGGGGGAGGGGGGGGGGATGAGTGATGAAAGAGATAACAAACACTGCCCCACCCGGTTTTAACAGCTGGGCCATTATCAGAAAGCATCCACCCCCCTCCCCCTGCAGTTACAAGA
>VZUI01004706.1:0-12590 GCA_013401135.1 Cettia cetti
AAAAAAAAAAAAAAAAAAAAAAAAAAGCATAACAGTTTTTACCTCCTGATCTCCCTCCTTAAGATCAGTACTAAAGAAACTAAAGCTCTGAGGGCCTTCTATGTTTTGTTGCACAGCAGCTATTTGCCTGATCTTTAGGCTTTCCAGGAAATCAACTGGCACTTTTATGGCTATTCAGAGATTGATACAGTCAAACCCCCCAGGTAAACAGGAGCAGCTCCATTGTTTGCCATGTTCTTCTTCAACCCAGAATACCCCTCCAGAGATGCTGGAGTTTGCCATCCTGTTCCTGTCTTAGAGGTGTGACTGCATTCAGTAAAAGGCACCAAATGTTACATAAAAGCATCTTTCATTGGAACAAGTAATGGAGAAGAACAACCTTCTCTACCTTGCAGGTCAGCTTTGGTCAATTCAACTTTGTTAGCAAAAAAAAAAACCAAAAAAAACCAAAAAAAAAAAAAAAAACCCCAAAAAAAAAAAAAAAAAACCCCAAACAAACAAAAAACACAAAGACAATGAACAACATGTTAGTATAAAAGAAGATAAACCAGGGTAACATCACTTTGAATAAATAAAAGCAACTGGTATAACTATCACAGCCAACATGCTGTGATACAACAATCAAAACACGCAGAAATGACAATGTAAGCAACAAGGATACAGAGGGACAATGACTACATTAATGCAACCAACAGATAACAAAACCAAATAAAAAGAGAAGAAATGCATTTCATTCATGCACACACAAAATCACAAAATTTACAGATTATACAAAGGGAAGAAAAAATATCACATTCTTAAACTCATCACTCAGCATTTAAAATCATTTTAGAGAGACTATGTCTTATTTGAGAAATACATAGAATCCATAAATAAAAAAAATCTATTTGACTTTCAGTCAAGCATATATTTAGTTTGTTTGGCCTTCTATCCAAAGTGGATATATTTCCAGAAAACCACAGAGGACTGATAACTCTATAAGACAAAAATTTCTGTTTATCCAAAGAACTGATCTCGACACTGGATATAAGTGACATTAACACCTTGCCCCCTCACAAACTGTCACCTGCTCACAGATTTCAACACATCCTTAAAAAAAAAAAAAACTTACATCAACAGGCAAGCAGACAGCTCAGGCTTTAGACCCATATAATCTTAATCAGTCATCAGAGCAATCAAAAAACAGAGTACCAGCTCATTATTTCACCTAGGTCTGAATGATCTTGTTATCTGTGGCAAAATCATAGTCCACATGGCAAAAAAAAAAAAAAAAAAAAAAAAAAGAAAAAAAAATCACAGATCTGCCAAGTCTGCCTGTCTAAAGATCCAAATACCTTTCTGAAGACTGAAGAGCATTAAAAGCAAAACAATACCACTGATGCTCTTCCATGTAGACACAGTGCTTCTTTTCTTTTTTTACAATTTTGTTTGGGCTTCTTTTTTTTTTTCTTTTATTTTGTTCGTTTGGTTTTTTAATGGAGTTTTTTAATGGAGTCAGTTTACAAGGAAGCCACATAGATTTTTGGTGTGTTAGACCTTAATTCTAAGTTTTCTTTTTCAGAATGGAAAAAGTAGATGACGAAGATGGGAGTACAGGCAGCAGCTCCTGATTCCTCTCCCTCTGAATGCTAAATATTTCTATTACACAGCAAAACAGGAACAACAAAGCACCAAATCATTAACCTCATTGCTCAAAAGATGATTATTTAAGAAGTGTATACTTACCCTCTTGACCTGTTCTTAAAAAGTTCTAATATCACAGCTGATACTGAAAAAAAGATTGGTAGCTCTCCTTTCCCCATTGTTTTCTTTTACATTAACAGCCCAATAAATTAGAACTGACACATGCAGGTGCCATTTCCTGTGCTTCCTAAGAATTTTAACATTTTGAATCTTTGCTGTTTCACAGCCTATGAATGACTCAGAATAGTAATTATCCTCCGTTTTGAGACAGATTTTTCTTCCCATTTTTGAAACTGCTTTACTACATAAAGCCATAAAATCTCATTTTCCTTAAACACTCAAAAGAAAGGGAGAAGGAGTAAAAAGAAAAGGATGTGTTTCTCCCTTTATCATTTTCAACACATATTATTTCTCTATAGCAAACAAGTATTTTCTCTACTTCCCTGCACCTCCTTTTCTTTGTAGCTGGGAGAAAAGCTCATATTTGTTCCATAAATCCAGTAGCACTATGAGAACAGAATACCAAAGCAAGGAAAAGGAAAGATGTCAAACCATCATGGAGCAAATTAGTGATCCACTCTTCAAGGGACAACCTTTGATTCCAGAGAGAAAGTGAAGTATGACCAGATTTGAAGTTTCTCTACTGAGGAGATGAAGGGTGAAATCCTTTTTGACATTATCCTGCTGTGAGATTTTAAGCATGAGATTAGATTTGCTGTTTTCACATACTGCTTAGTATGCAAAATGTGTTACTGATTATCCAGCCTGTATGTGTCATTCATGCTTTTTATGCACCAGTGAATTCCAAAGGTTAACCATACTGGTTCACAGAAAGTAAGAAAAGATTATGATTTTACTGTGGTATGTGGAAAGAAGATTAAATTAGGACCAAAAAAGTCCCAAAACATCTGGAATAGTGTGAGCCAGTTTAATAATAATCACTCTCCTTTGTGAGAAGCTGTTAGTGGAACAGGTGAGGTAGAAGCAATATCTCTAAAATACATAAAAAAACTACCTTACAGAAGAAATAATATGTTCTTTAGCCACTGACTGCTGCTGGGTTTTTTTGGCTGGGCATGGGATGGGGTGAAAATATTTAGAACATGCAGCTGAATTTCAGATAGCTCTAGTACCCATGATAAGCAATACAAGGATGTGAAAATACAGGGGAACATGTGGCAAATTAATAAAGAGATTAAAAAATGCCTGAAAGGCAGAAAGTATTCATCAATATTGAGGGCATTCTCTTTAAACAACACAAAAGGTTGGACATCTGCTTAACTTTTTTAAGGACCAGTGAGAAAAATGCAGTGAATCACTCAGTCTAGAATTTTGTGAATGGAATAAACTGATCAATTTATCTAGTAGTAAGACCAGAAACGAGGAGTTTTAAAAGTCAAGAAGTGAGAAAAAGCTTAGCTGAAGTTCAAATCATTTACTTTAAAGAAGGGAAAGAAGGCCATCTGGTGACCTTCTCCTGTCTACCAACTCTTCACATACACCATAGTGCAGACATCTTTTCTCTCAAAATGTGTATGTTTGATGTAGAATAGTCTGTATTACTCAAACTCCAAAGTAAAACGTTTCCAACCATCCTTCATAGACTGTTGAGATACAAACTAGAGAAAACTATATTCCAATAGAAGACTTTTCTTTAGTTTCATGTGCTTTACTTGTGTCCAGAAGCCTCCACCCACAATTTCAAAGTGGTTTCCAAGACACAGATTGATTTCATACTTTTATCACAAACACATGAATACCTGGAAGATGAATTTTATGGGTGGGAAAAGCAAGGCCCAAAGTAGGTGGCAGACTTGCCTTCAAGCCTCCACTAGAAAAGGCCCTCCCACTCAAAGTCCTTTCTGAGAATTCATTTTGTCTCTTCAGTGTGTTCAATGCCATGATGCAACACTAACACAAGGACCATTTAAGTCCTAACCACTTCCCTACTTTTGGTAGCTTTTCTCAGGCTCTCTCAGCAATGCCTTTTTTGAGGTGGTGGTAAGGGGAACGGCCTTCTTGTTATGTCAGAGATAGTGATGAAAGCTGCAGTGAGCATAAGAAATAAAGAAACTGTGAAAATGAACAAGTATATTGGTATCATGTCATCCTCTGCAAGATTTATTCTCCTCAGAGCTGTGTGTAGCACACCTGAACATACCAAGGCAGCAAGGTGATTTCTGGCTTTCCCTTCCAGGGAAAAAAAAAGCTGCCACTACAGATCTGACCAGACCATCAAGATCTGTGAAGAGGTGCCTCTTGTTCCTGAAAAATCAGAAATGTAGCAATTGCAAAAGACAAATTAAAATATACCAAACCACCACATAAAAAAAAAAAAAAAAAAAAAAAAAGTGTGTGATATATGAAGCTTTAACTCCATAACTCATTTGACATTTCAGACACTCTTGAATTCTCTTCTTCCTGATAATCCCCCTCAAAATCCTTTGCCAAAAGCAATGGTACTACAGGACACATTGAAACACAAAACATGCCAGTGTGATAGCTATCATCTTGTCAAACACACTGGTGATTGAACAGTAGACCTCAAGAGCTAAAACCATAAGTTCCTACAGCACACATGGAAGCTGCATGATACAAAAGGGAGCTGATATGTCACCTAAAAAACATGATGAAGAGGTTGTTTAGTTGGTCTAGCCTAAAGAAATCCCACCATGTATAATTTAAAGAAATTACAGTAATAGAACTGGTAGGACCTCAGTGGTAAAGAATTCTTGCCTGAAGTCTTGAACTGACTTTTTTTTAGAACTACTATACACTGTTAAACACCAGCCAATTTCAGTCTCAAGGATGCCTGCATTGCAAGAGTGACTTGTATATATGATTAAGAATGTTTTGGAAGATTCCAAAGAAAAAGATGTCCTATAAATACAAATTATTGAAAGTGCTTCCTGTTCAAGTAGAAGCCTTACTCATTACCTGGAACACAGGTAGTTCTGTGGTAGGTGTGTGCTTTGGTGCACAGGGACACTGAATCATGCTCAAGCACAAGAGGAACAATGTGGTCAAGGAAGTTAAACAGCTTGCTCAAATTGAATAAAAGGAGGTGGCAGCAGAACCATGACAATAAGGAATATTATTTTCCTACTGAAACTTGTGAATCTTAATACGTGGTATGAAACAGGTTACTGAAATAAATGAACAGAGATAAAAAACACAAACAGGATGCAACAATGTCACCCCTTTGTAGCGGTGCTTGTGCATCTTAACCAGGACAGTGCCCTCTGCTGACCTACAGCTCATATTCTACTGTTCTCAAGGCTCTCTTTCTCTAAATATTCTTTGATTTTGTCCGACAGTCTCTAAGAAAAGAGCTGCCACATTGTAATCTCTGCCTTGAAAGCAAAGCCACAACAAAAGACAAGCATTAGCAGAAATCTCTCACATGACCTTTGAAAGACAAGATTCATATGTGGGAATGGAATAACATGTCTTTAAGCATGCATGCTCCCATCATGTATGTGGTCCCTCTGCCCTTCATGATGAAATAGGGGATGTCCAGCAAATGAACACACAGCACAACTATTCAGACAAAAAGCCTGCAATTGTTCATTAAAAACATATTTAAACAATATGAGGCAGCAAGGACTATTTGGGACTGCTGCCCTTAAAATAAGGCTGCACCCAAAGTCACTTCAGCTGGAAACAAACTAAAGAAACGTAAATAAGGACTGGTCAACCTTAGAGATTTTCTTTCCTTAGAGAATGGGAGATAGGTGTGACTTTCACTGGCAGCTGTAAGAATAGGCACCAGCAGGCAGTGAGACAGATCTGAGATGAAGCCTTGCGCATTGTCATAATACAAAAAAATAGGAAAAAAACCCCCAACAACAAAGGTAACAGCTTTACAATAACCAAGTTCTCAGGTTTTTACTAATCCTAAATATGTTGGCAAAAAGAACGTTTTCCTCTTCAGCAGTTTCCTTGAACAGGGACCATTCGGGAAGGTAGCACGGGCACAGCTTTCCAAGATCAAGCTCTTCCAAAGGCAGAACGAGGACTATCACTGACCTTACCACCCATTTTTTAGGTCTCATTCCAATTCTGAGTCCTTTCTGAAAGACTTTAGAAGAGAAGGGGAATTTGCCTTCTGGAAAGTGAACCAATCTCCACATCCAGGCAGAAGCTGTGCTGGTACCACACTGGCACACTGACAAAGTGCCATATTATGTATTTTAGGAGAGGCACTGATATTACACTACTTCAGCAATACAACACTAAATCAAAGAAATACACTGGGTACAGGAAAAGGAAACACCACAGTTCTAATGGGGCAGTCTTCTGGGAATGCCTCATGGCTCTGCTCCTGAGCCACATACAGAGCAACAGGATAGTCTACTTGGGTGGTTCTCTGAAGGAGAAGAGCTAGTAGAGATCCCATGCCAGCTAAAGAGCCAAGGGGTTGCGATAATCTTAAACAAAAGAGTTATCCAAAATCACTAGTGTTAAAGAGCTTTCAGTGCATCAAACATAAATAGAATAGACTTTTTCATAAATTTCAAATGCACTTTTTTCCCTTGAACCCTACAAACAACTATACAGAAAAAGTCACTTCTGTTGGCATGTTGACTCTGCCATAAATGGGCAAAGACACAAGTTCTCCTACACTGTGCTCATTTCCAGAAGGAACAAAGTGGTTAATAGACACTGTTAAAAAGAGAGAAAGACAGAATAAAACCAGGCTACAACTATCCATCAGAGCTGTGAGTTGACATGGATAGAGCTCCTGTGAGAAGACACAAAATTCTCACAAACCACAGTATTATTGTGGGAGCATGGAAGGAGGTCTGGGGTACAAGATCTCCTAGCCAACCCGAACACTGAGACACAAGCAAGGGATCAGATCTGATTGGATGGTCAATTCGATACTCAAAGTTATCTCTCAGATGATACATGCAATCCTAAGAAGGAACAGTCTTCACAACTGGCAAGGTTTCATCATGATGTAACCTGTAATCTTGACACAGTAAGGAAAGATGATCAAGGATTCATTTCACTTTGTGAAATTTTTGAAGGATCAGTTTGGGACATACATCTTGTTTTAGCAAACATACATACAAACTTTACAGAAAAAGCTATCTTCCTCTAATGACTGGTAGCCAACACAGCAGACTGGTACTGAGTGATTCTAGACATAATGGTTAAATTGTCATTTAACCCAGACAGCAAAAGCTTGGAGTTCTGGATGGTAAGTATCCCAAGAGCTTTGGGTATTGAAGCCATATGCATTTTACTGAGTCAGTGATGCTGATGTCAATATTCTTTTAACTAATGGGAGCTTACAGGAACAGCAAATTATTTAAAGAGGCTTCAAGAAATCACTTTGTTTACATGCTTCAAAACTCATCCCACTTAATTCTAAACTGGCTGGAAAAGAGAAGCAACTGAAGAGAGATGTTTTCCAGGCAGAAGAGGCAATGCCACCAATGCTTTCACTGGAGGCCTACCTCATCAAAAATTAACTTCTCTTTTGGGCCAACCTTTACCCTTCAACTTCTTCTACCTTCCATTTCCCCAGTCTATTTGTTCTTCAAAACACTTACTTCTGCAGATCTGTGCACAAAAGCGCAAAGGGTGCTCTGAAGCACAAATGAACTGAGTGCTCAGAACATCTTCTAAAGTATTTTAAGACTACTGTAATGCTAATAAACCACTCTGAAAAAAGTACTAGTGGGTAGTAGTCCTTTCCCACTACTGAAGGTACCAGCTCATAGGGGATGGAGCATATAAGAGCAGAGCTGCTAAGCCACTCATAGAAACTGTCAATCCTTAAGCTGCATTTGGTAGACAAAAGTGTAGTGAAGGATACTGTAATGGAAGCAAGTGAATTAAATGGACAGTAAGGTAAACAAGAAAATGCACAAGAGTGCAACAATGAAGTGTGAAGTGAGTGCTGGAGAGGGGAACCTCTCTGAAATCAATTATACCTTCACATCCACGCTCAATCTGCCCACTGCGGTGCAGAGCATCGTTGATAAGGTCTGGCAGACGCCCATTCAAGTCCACAGATGCCAGACAGCCCTGAAATCCATCACGTGAGGCCACAAGCTTGGGGAGGTTGCTATACATGCCTTGAGCTAGGCCAGCAATGTAGAGATCACCTAAAGCAGAGAGGGGTAAACATAAAAGAAGGACGTTACGCACCTAGCCACTTTTCTTGCCACCAAAGTTGAATAAAGCAAAGTGAACACATATTCAGAAAAAGCTAAAAACAGAGCAATATATTGTGCAAGAAGTTATTTCTGCTGCCTTTACTACAAAAAAACAAAACAAACCCCAAAACTAAACAACCAACCAAAATAAAAATAAAACAAACCAAAAAAAAAAAAACCAAACACAAAAACCATCACAAAATCTCCTAAATAATTCCAGTTCTCACTGCTATCTAACTAGGAAAAACTGAAAAATTAAAATTTCTGAAAAAGCAAAATATGACAAACAATTTGGCTACAAAAAGTTGTCAAATAAAAAAAAGAGATAAATGAATTTGAAAGCCAAAATGTGCAAAGTCCAGATTTACTGTTCTGTAAGGCATGCTTACTCCAAGCTTTCTCTTGTTCACTAGTTCAGCCCCCCAAGAATAAATGGGGAATCTGTCAGTCTTGTAGAGTTTACCTTTAAGGTCCAGATTTTTGGCACCGTTGATAACTTGAGTGACCACCTTAGTGTCCACTTTTAAGCTGTGTGTGTTGCTGTTATCTCTGGTAATGACAACATTGTGCCATTGGTTGTCATTTAGAGGACGATCACTGTTGCCTTTGATAACATTAGGTCCATTTCCAAGGTCAAACACATAGTGTATATACCTGTGAACATAGCAAGAACTGGTTAAAATTCTGGAAGAACTCCAGCATTACTGAACCTTACCCTAGCCAGAGCTGCTTTTAAAAAGTCATGAAGGGAAATACTCTGGGTTAGAAAGTTCGAATAAGCCAAAATATTAGCCACTGCTGTAAAAGAATACAGTTGTTTCTTTTCCACCAAAATGTAAGGATTGGTATTTTGAGATGAAAACATTTCAAATAAGCAGATTCTAACCATAAAACACTCCTCTTTTTCACAAAGTTCTCTCAGATCCACAAAAATACTGTCTGTGTATACAATTATTTTTTTTTTTTAATTGGTAATATTGATAAATGTACTGGGGAGTAACACTAGATATGCTTATTTGGAGCATAAATTCCCCAGGTTAATTCTAAGTTTTGAATAACTCCCGTAAGAAGGTAATTGGGAAACTCACTTGAAATATTGTATTAAAATTCTCATGAGATCCTAGACTTATTCAAACAGCTGAAAAACAATTAGCAAAGCTTTTGGCAAAAATAGAGACCGTAACTAAGACTGAAGTCATGGGAGTGTTACCCTGAATTATTTATATAGTTCAAACACAGAAATCCACCTGAGGATGAAAGAGAAGTATTCTACTTAGGGGGAAAAAAAAAAAAAAAAAAAAAAAAAAAAAAAAAAAAAAAAAAAAAAAAAAAAAAAAAAGACAACAAAATTCAACTCTCAACAGAGCACCAGAAGCTCATGACTGTTGCTTTTTTTATTACTCAATGTCCCACTTACAGAAGCATGTGCAAAGCCAAAACCAAAAACAGATTGAATGGAAATAAACAGGACTAGTATACTGTGGAAAACATGTCTACCATGACTAAACCATAAGAGATCAAAATTAGTTCAGCTAACAAAGAATTTTTTTTTTTTTAATAAGCTATTGGTCTTCTGAAAAGAATGTAGCAGCTCAAAAGCAAGCTGAGTTTGCTTTTCATCAAGCACCACCAGCAGAAATACAAATTCAGCAGCCCATATACTTTCTCTTTTTCCTTCACTGAAGATGGCAGAAAAACAAGTATTACAATAGGAAAAAAAAGGGGAGGAGGGAGTGGGGGAGAAGAGACATACAGAGCCCTCACCACACCTCCTTCTCTGTGCTAATCTGCGAGGCTGACAGGACAAACATTAGTTTAACTATGTCCTAACGGCTTAAAATACTAATATTGCACACTGTAAAAATGTCCCTCCCACAGCCACAGGAAGAAGTCAGTGATAAAATCAGGAGTCTTAAGCTTCAGTGGTTTTTTAAGTGCTTCATCTTACAGCTCAGCAAACAGAGAAAACATGAGTACCAGGTGAATTTTTCTTCATGCAAATATTTTCAGCTCACCTATAAATAAGTTTATCTATAAATAAGCTGATAGAAAATAACAGAAAGCCACTTACCCCTTGACTAGTTCAACTGCGATAAAATCATTGCCATCACCACTGTTAAAGAGGATGAAACCATCAGCTGAGGTGGTCTTGAACTGAAAGAAGAGGTGCATGGATGTATAAGCCTGCAAGGTGGCCAAGCTCAAGTAGCTGCTCTTAGTTTTGAATGTCACAGGGTCAGCTATAATGTTGCGGAGACCAAAGCGTGCCTTCAGCTCGCAGTAGTCAATGTCACCGTTCTTGCACAGGTCGATGTAGAGCATCCCATTGAACATGAGGCTCTGCAGATGGCCGATGAAGCTGGAGGGGATGACGGAGATGTAACGCTTCTCTGTCATGATCCCTGTCTCAATGTTGTGGAACTCCAGGCGGGTATGATCGCCAACCATTGTGCCTGAAGGACAGGAACAAGGAGGAATATTGGGGATCAGCAGCAGATTATATGGAGCCCTTCACACTCCAGTTTCCAGACTAATAGCTGAACTAAATCCTATCTGATATGTTCAGTAACTTAGAAAAGAAAGGATGTATAGAACCTTGGTGGAGATGTATGAGTGAAGCAGTTGTCAAAACCTGGCAAAAAAGACAGGCCCCTAAAGGGCCATGGGAAGCAAGCTCTGCATTTTCACCTGTGCTTCACAGACTTTATTGTCTGTGAAGACAACCAGACATCTCCTGTAAAGCCTAAGGTGATCTATTTGATGCAGCAGACCATCTTCTGAACAACTTGAAAACTTCAAAAAGAGCTTTTCCAAATGCATTTCATGAAAACACTTGATAAACATAGATTAATATAAACAGACAAGTGAGAGAAATGAGAACAGTCACAAAATTGCTGATATTTATTCCTTTGTTCTCTCTTGGTACCTGATGCTATTCCTCTTCTTTTAAGAGCATGGCAGGAGGGAAACACACAAAAATGCAACAAGTGAAAATCCCTCCATACATTTAAATCATCAACCTACCGCTTAGGCTATTTACCCCATCATAACAAGATTTTAACCTCTCAAAATATCCAAGCTATTCAATACATCACATACTATTGTCAGACTCTTCCTACAGCATATTTAAGTGTTTCATTAAGTGTGCTAAGCACCAGAACAGAAACCATACCAACAGATGAAATACAGCAGTATGCTATAAAGGCAAGTTGGACAACATCAGAATGAAAACCGTTTCAGCCAATTTTATTTTAGCTCCCCATAGTTCTTCATTAAGGTAGTTTTTAGAGTTTGGCCACATGTGCAAATATTTTTTCTACATGTGCCTTGGTCCATTTAGTAAACCAGAATGAATGAAATACTAAGAATTTAATTGTTTTCCTATCATTCACTGTACAACCACTTTTCAAATTCTGCTACATATAGGCCATTATTTTTTCTCCCATGCAATTTTCTGCAGTTCTGGATTGGGGTTATGCAGTGTGGTGTTGGCTGTGGGGTGGCTGCAGGGCAGTCTTAGTGAGGAGAGGCCGGGGCTGTCCCATGCCTGATGTGGCCTGTTCCAAATGGCTCCAACCTGCCCAAGGCAGGGCACAGCTGAGCCCCTTGGCCAAGACGGTGGTGTCTGGGAGAAAACGTGTAAGAAAGGACATAATGCTACCCACAAGAAACAAAGAGAAAAATAAAACAACTCAAACCCCTATGAACACCAAAGACTGAAAAGAGGGAGAAGGCATGAGGTGCCAGAGTGGAAATTCACAAATCTGGCATCCACAGAGAAGATCATAGTTGTGCAGACAACTACACCGCAACTAATACAGGACTCTTGCCCTAGAGCAGGGGGATATTTCCTGAAGGAACTGCAGCCCCTGGAGAGCCTACACTGGAGCAGGTTTTCCTGAAAGTCTATGGAGACCACCCATGCTGGAGCACTTCATGAAGGACTGCATTCCATGGGTAGGACACACACTGGAACAGGACAGAGTGTGAGGAAGAGGGAGCACCAGAGAGGAGCTGTAATAGGCTGACCACAGCCAACATTCTCCAACCCCCTTCTCTGCCTGGTGGGGGAAAGTGGGAGAGGCAGGAAAGAGTAAATCCAATAAAAGAGGTGGCAGACACTGCTCTATTTTCTTGTCTTGATTATCACCATTCAACTCTATTTTTAATTGGCAGTAAATAAAATTAATTGTCTCCAAGTCAAGAGTGTTTTGTCCATGATTATAATCACTGTACAGTTCTCTCTTTTAGAAGGTTTTCCAAAGAAATCAGGCACATTACCTGTTGGTCCCTCTCATAACATTTTAACATGCTGGTCAAATTTACCAGGTTTAAAAACCAGAGAGAACAAAGATATTTAAATTCAGACTAGTTTTGTGAAATCTGACTGGATAAAGACCTGAATAAATATTTCCAGTGTGCTATAGACTGACAACATTTAGCAACAATATCTGACTTGACTGTATCTGCTAGTCAGCAAGCATATATACACAACTCTTCTCCAGTCACTGCAAGAGATTATCAGATGAGAGTCAATCAGTCATTGGGATTTACCTTGGAAGCATACAAATCACAATAGCTGAACCCAGAACAAACTCCTCCAATTCCCCTAGGTTACATCAACCCAGGCTTATAAGCTTTCTCATATTCTGTGCTGTTCCCTGAAGTTTCCTAGCATTTCTTACCTTAAGAGTGAGAGGCATTAAAAGAAAAAAAAAAAAAAAAAAAAAAAACCAA